>NW_021025249.1:1445470-1486189 GCF_004153795.1 Camellia sinensis
CTTTGTTTTGCCCTCTGTTGCTGTGAGTTGCAGGTCCAACAGACTTTCTTTGCCGACCGGCAGTGTAAGGTGTCGGCCGGCAATCTTTTCCTCAGGATTTCCGAACTTGACCGTTTAGTGTCTGGTTTTGCACCAAACACTTGCATCTTGCCTTTGAGAGGCAGGGTAGGGCTTGTAGACCATCCCTACCCACCACCGGCAGTGGCTAGATGCCACCTGCTGGTTTTTGCTGCCACCGGCAATGTAGTTTGCCGGCCGGCACTCTCTGTTGCCGGTCAGCACTATTTGTTGCCGACCGGCACTCCTTTTGGCCAAGATAGCATTTTTGGCCGGCTGATTGCTGTTCATCTGCTTTTGCAGATATTTTTAGACACCTGTCTTGCTATTGCATCCCTCCATACACGTGTATGGAGGGATCCCCCTCTTGTAAAGCTTGTCTTGTAAGCTTTACAAGACAATATAGAGAGAAGCTCTCTCTAAGGCAAAAGGAGAGGCTTGGTTAGAGACTTAGGATATTTTTGAGAGCAAGAACAGACATTGTTAGGGTTTGAGTTCTAGGGTTAGAGTTAGATACACACTCTATCTCTCTTTCCATCTCTTTTGTTCACTAGGTGCTTTGTGTCTTACTATTGCACACAAACACCTAGTGTTTCACCTTCCTCTTGAAACTAGGGTTCTAAAGGCTTGTTCTTGAGTTTCTTGACTGGTTTGGAGCCAAAGGAGGCCATTGGAGCACCATTGTTGAAGAGGACTACAAGGGTAAGAAACTAGTCCCTTTTTCCCCCATTTTTGCATTGATTTTACACCTATCTTAGAGCTGTTTTTGTGCTTATTGTATAACATAAAAAAGTTCTATTTTTAAGCCCTCTTTATTGTTTATTAAGAGTGTTTTGTTGTTTGAGGGTTGTTGACCACCCTTAGGCCTCAAAAGGCCTCATTTTGAGCCATTTTGTGCTAGCTCCGGGATTTTGGTGTTGAGGTCTCTTCACCACTGAAATCTTGAGGGATTTCAATGGTGAAGATGATGCTTTGAAGTCCCAAGAAGGAGAGGGCCACCCCCTCTCCTTGTTGTCCTTGAAAAAAAAAAGAAAAAAGCCCCCCCCCCCCAAAAAAAAAAAAAAAAAACATTGTTTTTTCTGATGTACCGAAAAAAATAAATAAAAATCATTGTAAAATTATTGCAAAGGATCATAGTCCATGATCAATCACACCTAAAAGCATACTGTTGGGAATCTGCTTTAAAAGTTATATTTTTTAAAAATGTAAAAAAAAAAAAATTAAAAAAGTTATAATTGACTTATCCATCAACAAATTTTTTTTTTAAATGCTGCTTAAATATTAATTATTATTTTTATTTTTTTATGAAAGCCAAAACTTCTAGAACTTTTGAAAATTACATCTCGTATTTGATCAATTATTTGATACTCTTGAGACACCACATAACGATACTTTGGCAGGGGAAGATACAAAGATAATGCACTAAATTCTTATCCTCCCAATTTATGTTGATTGTACCACTCTGGTTGGTTTTACTTCATTATTCTAGTTTCATTATTTAAGTGTTTTTTGGGATGAATTTTCTGGTCCACTATCTCGGTTGGGATTAAACCCAGTTACAGAGGGATCATATTTTGAATAATCTCAATCTATCATTACACTTTTTATGTTTCAATTTTTGTATTTTAGCATAAGTCTTGAACATCATATTAGGAGAATTTGGTATTTGTTGATTTTGTCTACATAATATTTGCTCTTTTGATATGGACATATACCATATATTAGTGGGAATGAAAATCATTTCTATTAGACTAATTTTGGACGCAGATCGCGTAGTTGATTATTCTCAATGGATACAATTCGTTCACAATCAAAAGAATTGGTTCGATTAAAAAAATTACAACTGTAGTACTTAACTTTCATTTGGGATGTAGGTTGACTTTTTAATTTTTTAATTTTTTGACTATTTTAACCTGTGGATTAAAAGTCTCATTTGGGATAAACTTTTTGTCTTTTTTGACTTTTGTAAGAGAAAAAATAAAATGATTATAGTTTGGATGTGATGTTTTATTTTATTGAAGTAAAAAACTTATTTTGTTTTGTGTCTATTTTAACCCAAACATAGCACGTCAAACACAGCCTCAATATTCCTGATATCACTTCACGCGACCAATACCAATTCATTTCCTGAAACTTAGCCATTAAGAATTGTGCTCTAATGTTTTCTTATAGTCTCTTTCTGTTATGCCCTGCTTTTCGTGCTTGCCAAACAGAGAACGTAGAAATTTCCTGTGGAAGCTTGGGAAAAGTATACCCTGTTGTAGAATTGAATTGACTAGTGTGGAACGAACACCACTGACCTTGTCAAAGGCCAATTTCAACAAGCAACCTATCATTGTCAATGACTTAAAATATTCAACAATGTACTGCACAATGTTTGAAACACAGAGCACTCATAGATACACAGCACTTACAAAACAAAGTTCTATATATATACAATGGCTTAATCTGATTGATCAAAAATAATTCAAGCCACATACTGAGAGTTGAAGCAAGATTGAAACATATTCCCCCAAGTCCCTCATGTCTGTGCACTCATCCTCCATAGATAAAGTTGCCGCCAACGATGACATCTTAACCCAAATCCTGATAAAGTTACCAGTAAAATCACTCATGCGATTCAAGTCTGTATCCAAACACTGGCTTTCTCTCATCACCAATCCCTACTTCGCACATTGTCGGAATCCCAACTCCAGCTCTGTCTCCGGCCTATTCTTCTACTCATCCATGAGACGCCGCAACGCAGAACTCAATTTCATCCCTCTTCAAAACAATGAAATCCTGAGCGATGACAATGATTATGTCTACTTGACACCTTTAACAACAATTCCAAGCCTATCAGGTAAAGGGATTTTGAGCTCATGCCATGGATTATTATGTTGTTCTAGCTATTCCAACCTTGAAGGAGGCGACTATCAATTTCGCTATCATATCCTCAATCCTACCACCAAGCAATTCAAGTCGCTTCCTCAACCCCGTGATGGCCATAAAGGTTTGAATTTAGTTTTTGACCCGTCAAGATCACCTCACTACAAAGTGGTCTGCGTTTGGCACGTTGATCACGTTGATTCAGTTTTGTCAGTTGATTATGATCGAAACAAGCATTGTTATCAGATTGAGATTTACTCATCGGAGACTGGGTCTTGGAGGGCATGTGCTGAACCTTTCACAGCTAATCAAAATTCTGAATTTCTTGGCGGGGTCTACTGGAATGGCGCGATTAACTGGATCAGCACATCGGGGGACTCATTATATTTCAACGTGGAGGAGGAGTGCATTGGAACTATTCCAATGCCTCCAATTCCTTATGGGGATTGGAAAGGGAGGCCATTTAGGTATTACGGGGAGTCGAATGAACATTTGCATCTCGTTATAATATACGGTCCAAGGATTCAATTTGATGTTTACGAGATGGAGAGAGATTACTCTGGGTGGTTTGTGAAGTATTGTGTCGATCTTGGTTCAGTTGGAGCTGCGTTTCCCCAGATGATGCAAAGGCTCTCGTGGGATCCAATGTATTACTCGTTTGCTATACTTTCACTTGTACGAGAGGAAAAAGACGATGAGGACTCATTTCTGGTGTTGCATGTACCGGGTAAGATTTTACGGTACAATCTTGGAGATAAGAGTTTTGAGAAGATATGTGATGTTCGTGACGAGCATTGTGATGGTAATGGCATGATTGAGGATTCTTTGATGTATTTTTGGTTTCATTCCTTCCAATACATTGAGTTTGTCTCTTGTATCTGAATGTGGTTTTTTACTTTAAATCAATGAATTAATTCACTTCTTGAATTCTCATTTTGTAGTTTCTGGTATTAAAAATTGATTGTGTTTGTTGCTGTAATGCGATAATATACATCGTTTGGTATTTAATGTGATAATCATGGCAATTATTCGAAGCCACTTATATTTGAAGAGAATTTAAACAGTTTTGATCTAATTCAAAATTTCACTTTATATAAGAGAATAAATATTCTCAATAGCATCTTCTACATCAACAAAGTGGGTAGTCTGGAAAGCAAATAATCTGACAAGATGAACAATTCTTCCTCATGTTTACAAAACCAAGCATTGTTTAACAGAAATGATCTGAAAGTTTGAATTGAGTCTTTTTTTAAACTATTTCATTGGTATCATTTTTGTTGTTTTTATTATTTTGTTTCTTACATCATTGTTTTTTTTTTTTAAACCCCATAACAGCCTACTTGTAAATTTTGTTGTTCCCCTTACTGGTAAGAGCGCGATGTTATGATTGTGAGAAGATGCCCTCATCATCAAGTAGTTTGGATTTTTTTTTTGTTTGTGTACAAATTACAATAAATAGATTATGCAAGTTAAAGCCTAGTTCTAATATAACTCTAATTCTGATTCTTCTTGTTTCTATCACAAAGATTATATAGCGTGGGGCTTTTTTGGTATCAGAGCCATAACTGTTTTAGATTTGATTTGAATTTCTTGTACAGTCTTTAATTAACCTGTGTGACACCCAAGTCACAGAAGTTAGTAAACAGTCTTTAGATAGAAGGCCATCAATGAGCATTAGAGCTTAGGCTGAACCACTTGTTAACAATCACAGTTAATTATTGTTATGGCTAACTATTCAAGTCATTCTCTAATTTAAGGTAGTTAGTGAAAGTTCCTCTAAGATTGAATTGAGTCATTTAAAATTACAATAAATAGATTACGCAAGTTATTGCAAGGTTGTAATGCCCCAAAATCTGAAACTATAAACTATCCAATACGGCAGAGATGTACATATAATATTCAACTCAAATTCCCAACAAATACCAAAGTTTCTCTTTCTCATTGAACTATAATTTCAAGGTTACAAAATACATATTCAAGCATTCACAATTCAAGAAGATGGAAAAAGTTTAACAAATGCCCACAATGTACAATATTAAATACATGGTCTTCAATGAACAAAAGGGGGCCATGATCTCCAAACTAAGTAAAAGTTCAACAATTACAATACAAATTCAAAATATCATTGAATTTTTAAACAAGAGAGTTGGGCAGTTTCTTCTTCATTGGGCTAGTTGCGGTTTAGCAAGTCTTGAAATTTGTTAGATATGAATGAGCAATTACCCAGTAAAGAATATATTTAACCACGTATATAAACATTTGATTTAAATTATGCATAACCATGTTCCTTTACATATGGACATTAATTTCTCAACCTCATAACCCAATATACATCATTTCACTTAACTCCACTTTTCTTCGTCCTGGCACAGATGGGCAGTGGGCACCTCAAACCTTCCACATTTATCGTTATCACACGATTGGGAACATGGACACCTCAAACATTCTCACAGTTGTTGTCCTCACACGATCGGGCAAGTGGCCATGTCAATTTCCCTGCGCGGGTAAACCATATCACACAACAAGCAACAATTCAAAATCAAATTTCATCTCAACAATTAACCGATTTACCCATTAATTCCTTTCTTATTACTCAGTAAGACCTAGGAACAACAATTTTAGATTTCACAAGAAATTTAGGAGTTTTCTTTCCATTCTTTAATTTTCCAAGATTATTGATGCACACATTATTTTTAACTAAGAAATAACTAAATCTCCCACAAATCTTAGAACAAAACTTGCTATCACCATTAGTGTTTACATATATATATATATATGTATGTATATATATCACCCATTCCAAATCACACCGTCATATCATGAGATTAATACATATTCAAACCAAAATACAGATATACATTGGTAAAAATATTTTTACATCAAGGTTGTGAGAGGAGAGAAGAGATGAAGACTCAAGGAGTGAGCTAGGAAAATAACACGATCCAATCGATTCAATGTGTAGCTTACGGCGAGATTAACAACTTTGATAAAAGGACAAAGGATGGATTCTTGGTAAAAAAACATAAAATAAACGAAATCAAGGTTTGGAGATATATATGGTTTCGGGTATGGAGGAGAGTGTAGACACTTAAATTTTCACGTGTCTTGATCACTGTCTAATTAATCAAGGAAAATAAATTTTCTTTGATTGGTCAAAATTTTCGAATGGGTATGGGTCTTACTAAAATTATGGATCTTAACCCATTTTAAATTATGGGTCACACCAAAAGAAATTATTTTGACAATTGGGTCAACCCAAAAGTATAGGGCCCATGAAGATATTTTTATCAAAATTTAGTGGAATAATTCAAATTTAAATTTAAATTTAAATTTGATTGCAAATCATGTCCGTAAATCAAGAAGTAAATTGCTTGTTTCTTGGAAATTGGAGTCAATTTTGAAGTTTCCAAAATTAATCCTCCCTTCCTAAGCCTATAAATAGAGGCTCTCAATAGAGGGAGAGACACATTTCTTTGGCTAATGGTCTTGCAAGCTCTTAAGCAATCTCGAGACTCTGCTAAATTCTCTTCTTAAAATTCTCTCTAAAATTCCTCAAACTCAAAATGAATGGATTATCAAGCACTCTAAACTTATGCCAATCCTTTCAAGTTACAAACACAAATTTGGTCTCTCTTTTCAAGGAGATCATTTGAAGACTCATTTGAGATCAAGCCATTCAAGCCCTCGATCAAGCCTTTCTTCTCTAAGTTTCTCCATTCGAAGACTTGAAGAAATTCATCAACTTGTCTAGTTAAACAACAAGCTTTTACAACCGTTGAATTGCGCCCATTTCGGAGATCGAATCAAAGAAGCCAATCTTTTGTAATAGAGCAAACTACAGAGGATTGTACCCATTTATTATAATCAATAAAATTACTTATTTGTACATTTATTTCGCGTCTTAATTACAGGATATGAAATTTGTGTTTACAAATTTTGGCACGCCCAGTGGGACCTCTCTGCCTCTCATCTCTTTCTTCTAAAGCATCTTTCTGAAATCTTGTTTGATCAAGCATAATGGCTTCAAAGAAAGTTCAAATTGCTCCAATCAATAAGAACGCCAGCAAGAATGCTGCTGTCATGACTAACAACAATAGCACTTCTACGAGTCTGATCACCCGTAGCAAGACCAAGGCAACCATTGCTCTCGCCACTCACAGGGTCATGCTGACCGCCAAAGAAACAAAGCAAGCGCAAGGCAAGTCTCACAAATCTATCATAGTATCCATGTCTAGGGCTAAGCAAAAAGAAGTGAGGGAATGGAAGAAGTCCACTTCTGTCTCAAAGGATTCTCTACCAGAAGGTGTCTCTCCACACCTAACATCCTTAGCTTCTGATGCAAACTCAACTATAGGCTCACACTTAGGATCATCTCCTAGTAGTCCTCAATGTTTAATTTCATTGAATCACTTAGATTTGTCTCGCTCAGTGGCTATACAAGTCATGACCACTGGCACCACTTCAGTGGAAGAACAATTGGCGACCATGGCTCGTGCCACTGACAAGCTCACCAAAATTGTGGAAGAGAAAGATCTTTAGATTGCCACCTTGATGAACAAGTAAGAAGCATGAAATGATGATGAAGCAAGTCAAGACAATTCTTATCAACCTGGCTTGACACTACAAGGCACGTTTGTTGAGAAGGTGAACCCTGCGTATAAGTCCAATCAAGTTGTTGGTGAGGAAACTTGCCATACATCTGTTGCGTGGCAAGTGATTGGCACAAGTAGTCAACCAACATCCATTGCTTCTTTGTCTATTCAATAACTCCAAGACATGATTGCAAATACCATCCGAGCACAATACGGTGGGCTCTCGCAAAGCACTTTCATTACTCCAAGCCTTACACAAAGAGGATAGACATTCTCAGAATGCCTACCAACCTCCCAAGTTCTAGCAGTTCGATGGAAAAGGTAATCCTAAACAACATGTCGCTCACTTTGTCGAAACTTGCAACAATGCCGGGACAGACGGAGATCTACTTGTCAAACAATTTGTTCAGTCACTCAAAGGAAATGCCTTTGATTGGTATATTGATTTGGAGGTTGAGTCAATCGATAGTTGGGAGCAAATAGAACATGAATTCCTTAATCATTTCTATAGCACCCATCATATGGTAAGCATGATGAAATTAACCAGTACCAAGCAATGGAAGGAGAAGCCCGTGGTAGACTACATCAATCGTTGGTGTGCTCTAAGTCTAGATTGCAAAGACCGACTCTCTGAGATCTCAGCTATGGAGATGTGCATGCAAGGCATGCATTGAGGACTCCTTTATATCCTTGAAGGGATAAAACCACGAACATATGAAGAGTTAGCTACATGTTCGCATGACATGGAAATTAGCATAGCCAACCATGGCGGGAAATACCTTCCCATTCTTGAACAAAGGAAAGATAACAAAGAAGTGAAAAAAGGAGGCAAGCCTTCAAAGGTACCACCAAAGAAACAATGTTAGTAACCATAGCTCCAATCAAGATTTCAACGAAAGACAAGAAGAAAGAAGAAAGAAGAAAGAAGAAAGAAGAAAGGAAGGAAACACGCCATCTCTGAAAGAACTACAAGAAAAGAAGTATCCCTTTCCTGATTCTAACGTACCGGGGATGTTAGAAGATTTACTTGAAAAGAAAGTTATTCAACTCCCTGAGTGCAAACATTCTGAAGAAACAGGTTGTGTGAAGGATTCGAAGTACTGCCACTATCATTAGATAGTTAGTCATCCTACTAAAAAATTCTTCGTGTTAAAGGAATTACTCGTGGACTTGGCCAGAAAGAACAAAATCCTCTTGGACCTTGACGAATCGGCAGAATCCAACCATGCAATGGTTATTGTAGGACCTCCAAATTCTCCATCCTCAAAATCCAAGACAGAAGTGTCACAATCTGCAATCCCAACAGTGAAAGCAATTCCCAAAGTCATCTAGTTTGGTTCACTTGAACGTATTGTTATTCAAGTTCCAAATCAAGACATGCATATCCATGATGGCTTTGAAGAAGTCTTAACTATTGGAGAAGATGAAAGTTGGACTCTCGTGACATGAAGGAAGGCACGAAGAAGCAAGTCCAAGACTCAACATTTTCCACTCAATAAAGTAAAAGAAAAGAAGAACTCTCATTGACATTTCAAGAAAGAGGTGATGGACAAAAGGAATAATGAAAAGAAGATGCAACAAGAAGATAAATTTTCTGAAGAAAACTCGCGTGCCCCAATCATCGTACAAGACTTCTTCCCCATTGGGTATTTTGGAGATGACTTGGTCGAGGCGGTCTATATGGTTTCAACCATTGAAGCAGATATGGAACAAGTTCACGCCATTAAGGCAACGCCAGATAAGGATGAAATTGATGTTCTGACAACCTTGAAAAAACTACCCCTACGCTTCAGTTTGCGGGAAGCATCTCATCTCCCTCGGTCTATACAACTTGCACTTGTTCGAGTGTTAGAAGATCCTAGGAAGTATGAGTTTGTTGTTAATGAGCTAGACTATCCCAAGGTGAAATCCATCACTTCTGTTCCTTGTTGCACAACAATCACCTTCACTGATGAAGACCTTCAACTAGGTTCAAAGCCACACAATCGCCCATTGTTTGTCTCTGGCTTTATTAGTGAACAAAAAGTTAATCACATCCTTGTTGATAGAGGCTCAGCAGTAAACATCATGCCAAAGTTCACCATAAAGAAACTCAGAATCCCAATTGACGAGTTAGCTCGAAGCCGTCTAGTTATTCAAGGTTTCAACCAAGGGGGGCAATGCGCGATTGGTATGATTCATTTGAACCTCACAATTGGAGAACTCACAGTCAGTACTTTGTTTCACGTCATCGATGCAAGAACGTCCTATAATTTGTAGCTTGGGCGACCTTGGGTCCATGGAAATGGTGTAGTTGCATCAACTTTCCATTAATGTTTTAAATTTGACCAAGGTGGAATAAGGACGGTGTTAGCGATGACAAGCCATTTATAGAAACTGAATCTCACTTCGTTGATGGAAAATTTTATTTGGATTCCAATGGGATACCTGAAGTTATTCCAGCTAAAATCCCTTCTTCAAGAAAAGAGAAAATGAATGAAGAAAAGCAAGTTGTGTTGGATTTCTCAAGGGAAGACGTATCAAGTGGCAAAAAAGCACCTGAGGTTGCGTCACCACAAAAACAACCTTCATCCTCAAAAGGCCATGCAATGACACAAGTCTTCAGGTATGTGTCGAAGTCTCAACGGAAAGAAGGGCAGTTGCCGTTTGAAGAAGTCACAATGTTCGCAAAAGTTAAAGGAGACTTTGCTCACCCCAGAATAAAAGAAGATCTACAGATATTACGAGTAGATGTAACAATACCAATTCCACAGGTGGGATTGTCAAGCCTAATCAGACCTCCACTAAAGGGATTTGTTAGGCCTACGCAAAATTCTATCTAACACGGCTTCTTACCTGAAAGGCGAATGGAAGGGTTTGATCCACAAGCTTACAAGCTTCTAGCCAAGTCAGGTTATGACTTTTGCTAATCCCTCATCACTGGGAGAGTTAAGTCCATAACTTACAGGTGAGAAAGTTCATGGCCTTAATGAAACTCAGAGAAAGTTAAGGCAACAAAGGTACATGGTGAGCTCTCCAAAGACCAGAGTCAGATTCATGCCAACTAAACCCATTCATATCTCTGCCAAGAGAAAAGGGAAGGAGGAAGACGTACAACATATCACTGTGGAAGAAGTGAAGGAAGACAAAAGTCCAAGCCTAACTCCTCGAGTCTCAGTGTTTGATCGCATTGAAGCTTCTGCACCTCGAACCTCAATTTTTAATAGGATGAGCACTATTGATAAGACAAATGAACGTACAATTTCTAAACCTTCAGTTTTTAACAGATTAGGCACTACTAAGGAAGGGGATGAAAAACAAACTTCCTGGCCACGAAAGTCCATTTGCTCGACTTGGTGATATGAATAGAAAAGGCAAGAACAAGAGAAGCACAACAACAATTGAGTTGAATTCTACAAAGGAGGACAATAAGACTCGAAGTTTGATTCCTTCTCGCATGAAAAGTATGATGTCACTTGAAGTTAGTGTTGAAGGTCCAGTTAAGGTCAAAAGGCACACTATCATACTAACTGGAGAAGTTAAGACTCAAGCGAAAAGTAAAAGAGAAGAAGAAATTGAACATGCTGTTTCTCACCATGTAACAGTTGAAGAAGATTCTAGCTCAGATTTGGAGGATGATGATCTCCAAGACGCTCCTCCAGAACTTAAAGATGAGGGTCAATCAACTGTTGACAATTTGAATGGGAACTCCTGATGACCCTCGACCAATGTTTGTGGGAACACTCTTAACGCCTGAGGAAGAAAAGACATTTTTCGAACTACTCCTCAAATATAAAGATGTTTTCGCATGGACATATACAGAGATGTCAGGTTTAAGTCCAAAGGTTGCTGTCCATCACCTTGGGATCAAACATGGTATGTGTAGACACCCCATTTTTGAATGCCCTTAAGACTTGGGGGCCTCAGGTTAATTGTTCGAGGACGAAGGCTATCTTGTGCAAAGGTTCGATTTCTTCGGTAAGAGAACGTCAAATCCCAAACCTCACAAATCATTTTGGACCAAAGCCTTTTGACCAAAATTTTAGACCTTAAAACCCTCTCTTTCAAAATATTTTTTAAAAAAGTTCCTACGATGTTCCGAAGCTCGCATTTCGTTAAATGTTGCGCCTTTCGGTAAACCGAGCAAGAACAAAGTGGAAATGAATGAAAGAGGTGAAATATTTGAAAGATATTTTAAACATCTTGTTTATAGGTTTGGAGTTGAAGAAAATTAGAGGAGAGGGAAGAAACCAAGTTGGGGAAGAAGATGGGCATAAACTGTTAAGAGAGAGTCGAGCAGCCCTCGCTAAATCAGGCCTATCCTTTTGTACACTTGGATTTCAGCTATGAGGCTACCACCATTGGAAATTAGACTTCCAGGACTTCATTTTATATTCAAGAATCTCCTATACTGAGTTCGAATGAGGGAGCTATGGTTGGTTGAAGTTGGGCATCAATCCGATTAGGACTGAAACTGAGCAGTCTTGACCAAAAGAGGCATATCTTTTTGCACAGTTGGAATTTTGATGTGAGGCTACCACAATTGGAAAGAAGACTTCCGGGGCTTCAATAGGCTCAATAATGACCTATAAAGGAGTCTAGATGAAGGAGATATTCTTGTTTGAAATCGGGGCCAAAAACCAGTTTTTGCTTTCCAGCCACTAGTGAAGCCTGTCGGCCATGTGTCGGCCACAAATGGAGTTTGATGGCCATATGTCGGCCAAGAGTGACCCTTGTCAGCCACCAGTGGTGGCTGGTTGGCCACCAGTGATGGCCGACCGGCCATTGGTGCAAAAAAGTCACTTTTTGTGCAGATCTTTTCCTCCAGCTATTTCACACTGCTCCAGCTGTCTCTAATTCAGATATTTTTGACCTGAAGCCATATTTTTCAATATATCAAGGCCATTATTGTTTTCAAGGTTAGAAATATTTGGGAGTCTCTCTCTCTAGATTTCTCTCTCTCTTGCCCTTTTGTGCATACAAGTAGAGATACATTTCTAGTTTGGCTATCAACCCTTAACCAAAGTTTGTTATCTTTGGGCTGAGATTCCTTGGGATCTTCTTTGAGCTTTGGAAGGTGATTTTAGCTTGATTTGGTGCCTCATTTGTGCCTAAAGTGTGCTTGGCTTCAAGAGGCATAACCTTTACCCTTTAAGTTTGTTTTTCATACTTGTTTTTGCCATCTTTTTGTACTATTTTTGGGGTGGTTTTGAACTCCAAAAAACTCTATTTTCATGGTTTAAAAACAGTGGTTTAAGGCCTTTTTGAGTTAGGGGGTTTTCTCTCTATTTTGTTCCTTAGCTTATATAGCTTTTTGTGCCATCTTTCATCACCTTTAAATCAAACTTTTTGGGCCTTTTGACCACTAAAAATTGGAGTTATATCAGTGGTAAAAACCTTGTTTTGAAGTCCAAAATTGGAGGGGTTAGCCTTCCCTCCTTGTGTCTTGTTTGCATGCCTAGATAGCTTAACATGTGAGCATATTTTTCTAGCATTTGTAACTTGATCTCAGAATGTTTTTTCTACTGTTTTGACTGGTTTTAGATCTGTTTGGGACTAGTTTAGTCCTTTGAGGCTTGTATTGCATGGTTGTAGTGTTAATTCCTTCATTAGCCTAGAGTTTTAATGCTTTGATCATCTTTCTTTTGAGGTAATAGCATGATTTATTGTTGTTTTGTACTCCATTCCAGCCCCTAAATATCTGTAACCTCCCTCATTTCTTCACTTTTTCATTTTCTTTGAGGGTTGGTTTACCTTCGGGTTGTGTTTAAGCTTGAGATCGAAGTTCGTGCTTAATGATTACAATCCTCTTTTGAGGGTTTCTACTAATCAACGGCATGACCTCTCTCTTGCCTTAAATCATCCCTTGGTTGACACCTCTTCCATTAGAGGGCACTCACCTGGGACTTAATCAATTAAAGAATGGATCGGTAATGTAAAATGAGTAAACAAAAATGAACGAGTAAAAGCGGCAAGATAAGAACCTTTCATGTTGCATTGCATGTGTTCGGATCAGACGTTAATTTGAACACGAGGAAAATGTGACACTTCATAATCAAAGTGATGAAATGTGACACTTTCCTTTGTCACCATCACCCTTGATCATCCATGATAGGGTAGTGGTTTTGTTAAGTCTTGTTTTGCATTCATTAAGCTTGTACAAGCTTGGTTCCTTAGCCATCATGCATGAAAAATGCTTGGTTGATGGTTTGAGGACCAAGAGTTGCACTCCTTTGAGCTTGTGTGATGATAAGGAGGGTAACAGTACACACACTCCTTGAGAATACATTACTTTACCTTTGTTTGCTCTCTGTTGCAGCAAAAAAGGGAAGTTCAGGGAAGGGGTGGCTGACCGGCCACTAGCAGCAGCCGACCAGCCACCAATGGTAGCCGACAACTACCATTGGTAGCCGATCGGCCATCAATGAAAAAAGTTGCTCAGTGTGCTCCTAAAGGGGATCAGAAGTGTTCTGGGAGTTGGCACAATTTTCAGTGGTCAAACACATATGCAAACAGAGGCTGCAATGGCAAGGCGGTGACATTTTCGGGAGGAGAAGTCGAGCATGCTTGCATCCCTCATCCGTTGAGGCCATTTAATTGCTTTATTAGTTAGTTATAACTAATTCATGCAAGTGTTGTAACTATTTAATTAGCTTAGATGGTTAATTATTTAATTGTTTTAGTTAGCTTAGAATAGCTAGTTAATTCAAGTGTTGTAAGTAATTAGTTAGTGTAGCTAGTTACTCAAATCCGGGTTGTAATATTTAATTAGCTTAGAATAAGTTAGTTAATTAGTTTTGTGTTGTAATAGTTAGCTTAATTAGCGTAGCTAGTTAGCTTATTCGGACCCTCCTTCGTGAGGGCGCAACATTGTAATAAGTGTGCGTGCGTGTGTGTATGTCTTCTAACCCCACGTCTTTCTTCCTTTTATTTAACCACTTTTGTTGGTTAGATTAGGGACATGTTTTGATTAGCATACCTCATGTTTGCATGTTTGCATCTATTCATTTGTCTTGCATGCACCGAGGCTCGGCGCATCATTCAAACTGCATTGCAATTTCAATACACTTCTTTGAATACGTGTTTCAAAGCATGCTATTAGAATGTTGCAAATACCATGATTAGGTAGCCGAGCCTATTTAGTTTCATTCTTTGC
The DNA here is from genome assembly GCF_004153795.1 of Camellia sinensis. Classification (NCBI taxonomy): domain Eukaryota; kingdom Viridiplantae; phylum Streptophyta; class Magnoliopsida; order Ericales; family Theaceae; genus Camellia; species Camellia sinensis. The sequence goes on from NW_021025249.1 coordinate 1,460,123, forward strand.
ATGTGTTGCATTAGGCACTTTGTATAGTTAGGATCATGCATATTTCTAACTAGTTTTTGATTTGGCTTGGAGTACTCAGTAAGTTTTACGCTTTAGCATACTTGCATGAGTGTGATTGCCATATTTCCATGTTTCGCATGCTTGCCATGAGGCTATGTACTTACTTGCTAAACTGCATGAATGCCTGTGGATGAAGGCTTGGTTGTTTGAATTGGAATAATTCAACGAATGTGAGTTTTAAGCCCACTTTGTTGTGGCAAATCCTGTTTTAAGCCCACTATGTTTGGTGGCAAATCCGCATCTTTAAGCCCACTTGAGGGTGGCAAATTCAAACCATTTTCGAAAACAAACATGAGTTGAATTGTTCCAAATCTTGGGACTAGTCTATACTTGCTTGTGTGTGTCACATAGTAAAGTTAGCTAATAACTGGAACAAGAACACATAATATTTATAAAAGAACATATCATGATTAGTACAGGTCGATCTTTGATCGGGCGAGCGGGGGTGCTCATTTTAGGACTTTTCCCTCTCGTACCCAAGTTCCCGAGCCGATGCAACTTTGGTGATGACAAACACGTGGCCTTTGGCATGAGTCAGGGTTTCCTAAATTCCCCCAAAATCAAATATTTAGGTGGTGACTCTATATCTGGCAAAGCAGTCTAATTTTTGCATTATTTGATTTAAAATCAATTTTCCAAAAAGGTTTGCCAGATTTGGACTCTTTGGTGATTATCAGTTTCACATTGCACTTGTGAGAGTAGATTCAAAACCACAGGAGTCTGAACTGTGAGGCCTTCTTTTCAAACCCTTTCTGAAAGACAGGGCATGGAAAAAGGCGAGCCCACAATTTTTGGCGACTCTGCTACGAATTTAGAGAACTTAACTCAAACTCATGATATGTTGTTTTATTTACACTTATGTGTTTCTTTGCATTTGCATTTGCATTGGTGCGCCTAAGTCATAGTGTTTGCCATCTGCTATTCCTGAGTGGTTTGCCGGAGGCTTGCTTGGAAAAGCTTGCCAAAAGGCTGACTGGTTGCGGGCTCTGCCACGATGGGAACAAAACCCTTGGATCTACCGTTGTACCGCTTGATCCTCCTTTCACTTCTCGGTGTTAGGTGTGAGAGGTATATTAGGTAGTCTTGCCAAGGTACCATTTTTGATCAATCAACCTAGTTGCATATCGGAAGCCATAGAGACTGTTTCAAACTAGGACATGTTGCTCACCCAAATTTAGGAATTGTTTGAAACCGTTTGTTTGCGCAGTGAATCCTTAGTTCCTTAAGAAATTAGGATAGAGTAACCCTACCCCATCATAGGGGTGTTTTGGCTCTCACTTGCTTGATACGTGCTTTTAAAGTGAAACTCTGCAGGAATGTATGTATCAGTTGCAAGTCTGGGTATCTGATTTGGGGCAGAATTTAGTAAAGAGTACAATCATTCAGCTATGCTCATATCTGTTCTAGTGAAATTAGGCTGAGGTGCTATCTGTTTTCTCTTTTGCTAGGTAGTCTTGGAACTATTGCTTAAGAAGGCTCCAATATCCCCCGAGTACACTGGACTTGTGTTGATAGACTTTGTTAGGTTGGAGATTTAGTTCAAGGGAAACCAATGTTTCCTTTGCTAGAGGTAAGGCAAAGAAAGGTCAGTCAGGGCTCATCGGTTCCACTGATCCGATAGTCACTAGTTAGATGACATTTGTTCAATTCAGTGGACCCGTGATGGCACAAAGTTCAGAAGAAGTTGTGGCATGATAGCGGCATTAAACCAGGGAATCGCCATGCAGGATGAGACCAATATTGAAATGCAACGCCCATCTGGGACACCTACCATACATCAAGTCTCAGGACCCCAGCCGAACTTTGACCCACTTTCGCCAGCTGAAGATTTGCAAGGTCTAGATCCCTGAGAAGGTGTAACGCCCTCAAAATCAACCCATAAATCATACATTCATGACATCCATAAACTTAAGAGAATAAAGCATATTTCCATTCATCAGAGTATTAAGTACAAAAGTATTACATGTTGACAATAAAAGTAATTGCCCTAGGGCTTAGAACTTTCCAAGTCAACACTTGGGTTCAACAAAAGAAGAGTTCGAACTCTTTATACAAAATAAGCCCTTGGCTTGATTTACATGTGATACAAAAAGGATAACAACAAAAGTCCTTTCAGCCTCTAAGCCTCCCAAGTTACGTCCTTGGAGGTGGCATATCACCTGTACCTAAAAATGATGTCCCATATAGGGTGTGCCAATGCCCAGTAGAGATATACTAAACCAATTATGAGAAATAACTAAAACATTAGCATTCGATAAAAGGTTAACACTTGTAAACCACCTTACAACACTTCCCAGTTTCATGGCAAATACATTCGTGTTTCATTCCACCTTCGTTTACTTATCCAATTCAGATTCATAAACATGGCTCATTGTCTAGCCAAACAATTAAATGAGACTACAACTCACATTAAAACACTTTCGTCATTCATAATTCAAATGTGACTACAACTCATAAGAAAACTATTCAATACTTCAATTATCTATGTTATACAAACGTAATTAAGATTTCGGGACTTTCACCCAGGACACTCCAGCCAACTTAGTTATCAATGGAGTCCATCCCCTATCTCCTCCCAAATAGGTTTAAGAGTACATCCCCTATCTCCTCTCAAACCTTGGAGTACATCCCCTATCTCCTCCCAAACAAGATACATATGCAATGTATTTAAACAGTTTATTATCTACAATGATCAATCCAGGCACATATTCAATGTGTTAATTCAACGGTCATATTCAATGACTTAACCATTTGGTTAGTTTCAGTTTTCCCTAATCAACATACAGTGTCTACAACAATCAAGACTATCCTCCACCAATAGCCCAAAGCAGTTATCTCTAAGCAGATAATAAATTTATCAAACAGATAAAATACCAACATTTTCATAGGTGAGTGATTAATTTATCCAACTACACCATTTAGTCTCACAACTTCCCAATTTCATGATTTTCATATTCCCAAATTAATTATACAAATTAATTATCTAATTTCAATTAGGGCTTTAATTTTCCGTTATTCACAATATTGCCCCCAAGGCCCAAATTTCTCTCATCTTTCATAAACAACCCCAATTTCAAGTCTCTTGTACATATTTGACTCGAACATGGAAAACCCCTCTTTTATAATTACAAATCAAACCCTAACCTTTCCAAAATTCCCAAAATCCACCATTTATACAAAATGACTAAAATCTATGTCAAAACTCATAAGAAGGAGTAGGTTATCCCTATCTCAAAAGAAGAGACCCAATGGAGAAGATGATGAAAACACGAGATGCTTAAAACCCAATGATTTTTGGATCAAAACGACGGCCATGCCAAGCTCCACACTTTTTACAAAGGAACTAGGGTAGGAGACCACTAGAACTAGATGGATTTGTAGAGAGAAGGTATGTAGAGAGAGAGAGAGTAGCCATTCTAGGGTTTGAGTAAAAGAGATGAAGAAAAAGTAAAGAAGAAGAAGCTGCTGCGAAGTGATATATTCGAGCCTCGCTCGAGCTAAGGAGTGGTCGCTCGAGCGACCAGACAGAAAGAAACCTCGCTCGAGCCAACAACACGAAGCTTCAGGTCTGTAACCCAGAAGCACGCTCGAGCGAAGGAAAGCTCGCTCGAGCCAAGAAACACAACCTTCAGGTCCAAACTAGATGTAGACACATGCTCGAGCGTAAGAATGCTCGCTCGAGCCAACAGACACACTACTCAACTCTCGCTTGAGCGAAGGAACCCTGGCTCGAGTGAAGGAACTAAAACACAGAGCTCGCTCGAGCGACAAAAGCCTCGCTCAAGCGAAGACACCAAAAACTGGGCAGCAACCATTTGTTTGAAAACACACCCAACCTGTTACAAACCTACCCAACACATCCCAAAACTCAAATACAACGAATTAAAGGACAGAAATGAAACATATACAACAACATACATCCACGGAACTGAGTCCAGAATACAATAACCAATGGAGGAAAAACCGGGATCGTTATAGACGAGTTGTCTCAAGCTCGGATTTTTAGACCCCCGGTGCAGCCTAATGAGAGGCTTTATCCCCTAGATACTAATGATCTCGATCCGACCTCGGTGAAAATTGCGAACCTTGAGAAGCAATTCAAAAAGGCACAGGGCCTTAACTCCATTCCCGACATTGAGGATGGGTACACCGAGGCTGCCGTACGACTTCCAGACATATTCAAAATGCCACATATTGAGAGTTTCAACGGGTCTGGAGATCCTATGGTACATATCCGGCTTTTCTTGGACGTTCTAAAACTGATGGGTCTGACTAAGCCGTAGAAACTCTCTCTGTGTAGAAGAACCCTGTCGAGCATAGTAGCCACTTGGTACGCCAAGTTGGAGGATAAAGTGAAGCAGAACTGGGAAGAATTGGCTGAGGCATTTGTCGATCAGTATTCTTACAATACCCAAGTTGAAATAACCACTTAAGAGCTTGAAGCAACTCACCAGAATCCTACAAAACCTTTTGTGGAATTTGTTGTAAGGTGGAGAGCAAAGGCAGCACAGATGACAGATCGACCTTCTGAGAGAGACCAAGTGCGGATAATGGTGCATTACCTTGAGCCTGATATGTTGTAAAAGTTGATAGTTGCTCCACTATTCACTTTCAAAAGTTTGCATGAATTGGGGATTCAGATCGAGAGTGCGTTCACCAGAGGGATTATTCCCAGAACAAGTGAACCAATAAGAAGGGTTTTTGCAGGGAGTACCAATGCTGGTAGTAGAACTATTCCCAAACCCACTGAAATCAATACCGTCACCATTGTAAAAACTGTCGACCCTTTTGCTAATACCAACCCACAAACAGTCGGCCTAACCCGAGCTCAGGGCAAAACTTTCGCCTCTCTCTATATGAGCTTAACCAGTGCATTAAAAGTCCTGATGGAAAGAGGGTATCTCAAACCCCTTGATCCTCAACCTCTGCCTGACCCACTCCCTGTCAGACATAACCTCACTAAGTACTGCGTGTATCATCAACAGCGCGGTCATGGCACCGATCGTTGCTACCGCCTTCGTTATGAGGTCCAGAATCTCATCGACAACTAGACGATAGCTCCATCTCAAGACCCCAATGACCAAGTACCTCATCCACACCTTAAGCTCATCCATACACTGCAATCCACCTATAATCCCAGCATGTATATCACCTCGGCCCATCTACCCAAGCCTGAGGTGTTTATTCCAGAAAGCACGGACTTGTGCATGATGGATGCACTCGAACCCCAATCATCTCAAACTCATGAACCCACTACTTCTGAGCTGATGAGCATGATTGAAGATCTTCAGAGAATAGTGGCAGATTTAACATTTGGGATATTAGCTCTATCATCGCCTACATCACATACCAGGAATTTCATGTCAAAAGGCTTCCTAATCTTGGGACAAGCTGCATTGGAAGAAGGCCAATCCCTTGGCAAAGTGGAAGCAAATGGCAAGAACAAGGTAGGGGCAGGCATTGGTCCCCATGAACACCTTTTGTGGGCTGTTAAGGCTTTGAAAATCGAAAGATTGAACAAATAACAAGTGGTCCCAGTTGTTGCAAAGATTGTGGATAGCGCTTTTGCCACTTAGGATGAGAGCATTCTAAATCAAGGAGCAAGCCGGGAAAAGGGATGTGTACCAAAAACGCCCCTTTCTGCTCCAATCCTACACTTGGAAAAGATCATCAAACCCAGTTAGCACTTGCCAACCCCTATGTCGGTACATCCAATATAACTCCACAAACCTCGAAGCACCAACCCCGAGGCCAGAGCATCTTCGCCCCGCTTTACATGACCTTGTCCAAAGCTCTTCAAATCCTTATAGGACAAGGCCATCTCAAACCCTTTGAGCCTCGGCCTCTCCCAGATCCCCTTCCAGCTAAACATAATCTGACCAAGTACTATGCCTTCCATTAACAAATTGGCCATGACATTGACAGTTGTTTTCGTCTTCGCTATGAAGTTCAAGATCTGATTGACAATGAGGTCATCGTCGCACGAGGTCCTGCAAAGTCTATCGGTACTAGATCGATGAACTTGGGAAATAATGTGATTATGTGATCGGGGGATGAACCACCTGTTGATAGAGCTTATTTTACTCTAGATATGGCAGATATCATGCATTGTTTCGAGCAATGTGCGAATGTTATTTATTGTACTTTTTGACTTGGGTATTGAGTCAGTTCTGTTGTGTTGTATTGAGTCAGTCTTTTTGTTTGGAGTCCATCTTGTTGTGTTGGAGGTTGGTGCTTTCGAGCGTGTTAACTCGGGCATCACTTTCTTGTTTTGTGTTTGTCTTTTACACTCTTCTTTTGAGTCTGTTTTCTGCCATTGACCCAGTTGTGCGAAAAGATCTGAATGAAACGACAGAGATTTTCACCTACTTTTCTGTGTCTTTAAGTCATTACATTGACCTAAGTTCTTCAAAACTTTTCTAACACTGTGATGAAAACAAAGAGGGAGGAATTCCTCAGGATTTGCAAAAATTTGATGAAACTGAGAGAAAGAGAGGCATGCTAAGCCCTTAATGAAAGAAATCATGTTTGTTAATGTAAGTACTGAGAAGGATCCTTGCTTGATCCAGATTGGTTCTGGATTGTCTTCAGAGGAGTCTGAGCGACTACTCGCTTTATTAAAAGATTTCAAAAAATATTTTGCGTGGTCTTGTGAAGACATGCGTGAAATCGCTCTCGAGATCGTACAACGTAGGATCACTCTTGGCCTCAAGACTCGACCCTTTTTGCTTTTTGAAACCTTGAACTTTAATTTAGAATGTTCAATGATCAACCAAAACATAAGGCTTGTATGGCCAGATTGGAAGCAGCCCTTGAATTAGGGGCAAGAAGATCAGATCAAGAAGGTCAGATGTCATCAAAGGAAACTTGCAAAGCCAGATCAGAAGTAGCTGTTGAACTAGGGGAAAAAATGTCAGATGTGCTAGAAGAGTCAAAGATGAGTCATTTCTCAAGCTGATGAAGACTGGCAAGAAAGCCAAATCCTAGAATCTGAGAGAAGAGAAATTATTGCTGAAAAGACAATCGAGTTCCTATCCACAACACTAGGGACAAATTTCAGACCCCAATTAGATGGACTCCTACATCATTAGCGAACAGTAGCCATTCTCCTAGATTCAGATGGCTTAGAGATCCTATGGCCAATCAACATGGACAATTTAAACTTTGCTATCCTTGAGAGGCTCGCTGGGCTGAAAACCCGGAAGGGCAACCCAGGAAAAAATTAGAGCAGAAAAAAAGAAAAGAGCAAAAATGCAAAAAAAGAAAAAAATAACAAAAAAAAAAAAGAAGAATGAATGCAAAAAGAAGGAAAAGAAAAAAAGAAAAGAAAAGAGGAAAAGAAAAAAAAGAAGAACAAAGGAAAATAAAAACATAGCTCGCAAGGTTGAAAACTTGGAACGCCTTGGCAAACGTTAGAGCACAAAAGGAGAGTGTCAACACCTGAGTGAACCTTAACTCGGAGCTACGTACGGCCTGATTCCCATCTTTGGGATACGTAGGAAACTTCATCCTGAAGTCCGGCCTCAATCATTTTCAGCCTGCTTGGCTCATCCTTGTTGATTGGTTTATCCTTGTACAACTTGGCTATCTTATCCATGTGCAAATTGGCTTGTCTTCGTTCAAATTTGGGTGTCCTATTCCATTACAAGATTCAGCTGCAAGAAAAATCAAATTTAGATTTGAGGTTGTGCATCTCGACAGTAGATTCTGCGTTGGTTGAGCAATGGCCATTTGCAAAAACAGTTTTGAGGATTTTTAATGAGGTTGACTAATTCTCTCAAAAATTATTCCATTTTTCCAAAACTGGACCATTTCTTGGACCCAAAAAAGGAAAATTTTCAGTGCTCATAGCCTGACTTGCATGATTTCAAATTAGAAAATTGAACAAGTATGTTAATCTAACTTTCATGTTGGTCAAAATTGTTTAGCAGAAAGCTAAAAAACAAAAAATGGTCAAAATGATGAACTAGGGGCACAGTTGGGTCAGGTTTTCTGTCTTTTTCCCATTGTCAATATACTTGCCAGAAAAGGCACTATACTTGCCAGAAAGGGCACAACTGAAGCTAACAGCAGAAGGCCAAAAGCTCACATCCTCCAAGTAGCGACGTATCAAGCTAAGTGCGAAGCACGAATAGGAATGGAGTAGGATATTCGGTTCCCTCATCTGGATGATCACGCTCAAATTGGCATCTGACCTGGAATAAGGACGTAGAAAATGCAATGTGTGAGACGAATCAATTGTATAACTGGCCGGTGAGACATGCTGTAATTCATCTCGGTCAACCTAAGCCAAGGGCATCGTCAACCGATGTCAGTTGCAGATCTACTACACATCCAGTCACACCATAACCCCTCTGTGGGAAAGTTCACTAGTTGTAAGCGAAAGAAGGAGAACCTAGTAGAATACTAGGGGCAAGAGCCCACAACTTCCTGCTTATCCATCAACCACCTAGGGGAGGGATAAAAAAAAAAGAGAGATTGAAGAATATAGAGATGTGCGTTAAGAGAAAAAGTGAGGAAAAGGCTTTTTTAGAAAACTAGAGATTGAGTGCCAGAATGATGTGAGAATCACAAATGAGAAAGGGTGGGAAACAATACTCGGAGAAACAGGCTCCTCGTGAGCTGAGAGGTCTCTCGCCATTGGAACACATTTGAGTGTTGTGTTTGTTTGTTTTGTTTGTCTTGATTCTTGTTTTGAGTCATTTCGAGTGTTAATAGATGTGTTTAGGTTGTTTTACCTTTGTTTTTCTTTGTTGAGTCGTTTTGACTGTGGTTGGTCGTAGGCTCAATACTCGGTTAAGAACTCATTTCTCAATTTCAATTTCAAAAATAAATTGTTTTGTGCTCAGAGTGCTGTGCCGTTCTCCACATATGTGCAAAACAGGATTTGTTCTTTCATAAAACTGCAGGGTTCAACCCAGGTCAAGTGAGAACAATTGAACAAGGACCTATCGAAAGCTACATGAGTTCCAGATTGCAAGGCAAAAGAAAAAAGGGAAAATTTGAAGCATCTTATTGTGTTTTAACTTCAGCAAATTCTGAGACTGCATTCCAGCACCTTCTCAGGCCTTGCCTTCCTCTAGAGTATGAATGTATGTCGACCCCAAGCTTAAGCTTGCTTCAAGTCAGAATGGCAGTCCAAGCAGCACCTGTGGTTTTCACATGCAGATGTTACCCTTCGCCACTATGAACGGAATGTATCTTTTTTGAGTTGAGCATGTTGAAAGGTTCTTCAAGAGGTAAATTGGAGGCACCAAAACACATATTCGATTCTCTTCTATTGCGTAGAATGTGCATTTTCACATACACTTCTGTTGCATGTGTGTCGCGCGCCGTTATGTTTCATGCATAGAACATGCTTTCGATCATGCATAGAATATGTGTTTATTCATGCATAGAACATGCTTTCAATGAACATCCTGCATCGGTTGTTTATCTTGCATGGAACAAGTATTGTCAATGTATTGCATTGTGAACCAATAATCTCACTTCTGTGCATCTATCGCACAATAATCTTACTCAGTACATTTATCACACAATTACTCACTTTGCTCGCACTATTTTGTGCATTTGCTTTGTTCGTACTATTTTGTGCATTTGTTTTGTTCGCATTATTTTGTGCACTTTGTATCACACTCGCACTATTTTGTGCAATTTACATTCACGCTTTCTTGCACATCGCACTATCTTGTGCATTTCATTACATGCTCTCACCTTGCATAGAAAATGCTCGTATCTTTTGCATAGAACATGCCTCGTGCTATTTTGCGCACCTTACGTGCACTTGTTTGTGCATTGCATCACGCTATTTTGTGCACCTTACTTGCAGTTGGTTGTGCATTGTATCACATTATTTTGTGCATTTACCTTGTATCGCACTGTCTTGTGCACCCCACATCGCACTGTCTTGTGCATCCCATATCGTACTGTCTTGTGCAAACTTGCATCGCACTATCTTGTGTACCTTACATCGCACAGTCTCGTGCATTTCACTTTGTATCACACTATCTTATGCATTTCATCGCACTATTTTGTGCACTTACACTCGCACTATCTTGTGCACCTACATCGCACTCTCTTGTGCATTTCACTTTACAGAGCACTGTCTTGTGCATTACATAGCACTGCCTTGTGCATTTCATCGCACTATTTTGTGCATTCATTCACCGTCACTCACACTGTCGTGTGCACCTTGTATTTTTTGTATCATTCACACTCTCTTGTGCACTCCTCTGGTCTAGTAGACCTTAAATCTTGCATCTTCACTTGCATTGTCTTGTGCACCTGTATAGCACTATTTTGTGCACCTGCTTGCACTGTCTTGTGCATTCATCTGGTCTATGAGACCTTAAATCCTCTGAAGGTGCAATTCCTTTGGTGTTTGTCGTGCCCGAACAACTTCTGGTGGTCTGGTATAGCCATATGCCTGTGTTTGTGGTGAGTTCCTAGGAGATTAACTGAGACGGTAGAAACTAGAGTTCAAATGGCCGATGCCTAGAATGTAAAGGTTCAGGATTTCTGAGACTAAAGCCTTGTTTAAATACCCAAGGGTGTATCCTCGGCTTGAAATCTGTATGGCAGCCTCATAGGTTGAGGTAGCGTGTATGCACCTCAATTCTGGATACTGAACCAACCTAGTCTGTCATCCTGTTGAAGAATAGGGAAAGCTGCGAACGTAGTTAGAGAGAAAAGTAGTGTCTGTAGATAAACCGAGAATAAGAGAAAGATCCTCAGCAGCATGAGGTGAGTCATTGCCAATTGCCCCTGTAAGGTACCTTCACTTGCTAGTTACTACATCATCTATTACGTCTATTGCATTGCATGCCACATCTATCGTATGCATCTACTGCATTATATGTTTTATCGTCTGTATCCTTTCCATGTTAAGCTTGGTTTGGCATGTGCTCATACCTTTCCCTTGTTGAAGTATGGTTCTGTGGTAATGTGTATGCGCCTATTCCACTAAGAGAATTGTGGTCTGAGGGTTTCAGCACCTTATCTATGTTAAACGTTGTTTGTTTTGTGTCCATGCCTTCTAGGCAAGATATGGATTGGCTTGCACCTTATTCACAGCGTCCATTGCATCCATTGCATCATATTGTGTTTTGTTGCATTCAGTATGTAGGATCATTATCTTTCCTCAGCAAATCATTCCTCACTTATATCATGCCACCCAATTACTTGTATTCTTTCTGCGAAACACATAGTTCTGCATGTGCACACGCCTATCCCACTAAGAGAATTGTGGTTTGAGGGTTCCGACACCTTTTGTATGTTAAACGTAGTTTGATTTTGCATCTCCATCCCTTTATGATATTTGTGTGATTTTGTACTGCTTGTGGTTTGATTATTTCATTGCACTGTATTTCATTTACATTGTTTTGTTTGAATGTGTATCATCTTGCATCCTGCCCCTGAACTACGCTGGTTTGATTCCTTCCGAAGGGATACGAAGGCAACCTTCGGGTTTAACCAACTGCATCTGCATTTTGTTTGTTTGCCCAAGTCTTACGGCCTTGTCAAAATGAGTCGTCTCCGGGCTTTGACATTCACTCACGTCATTTCATGACTCTGAGCTCTGTCAAAGAGGCACAACTATAGATACCCCATTTTTGACCGCCCTTAAGACTTGGGCGCCACTGATTGCTTACTTGATGGTGCAGGCTATCTTGTGCAAATGTTCAATTTCTTCGGCAAGGAGAGCATAAAATCCCAACCCACAACCCCTTTTTAGACCAAAGCCTTTTTGACTAAAATAATTTTTAGACCTTAAAAACCTCTCTTTTAAAAAAATTTGTGAAAAAATTTCTACTATGTTCCAAGTCTCGCATTTCGTTAAATGTTGCGTTTTTCGATAAACTGAGCAAGGACAAAGGGGAAATGAATGAAAGAGAGGTGAAATCATTGGAAACAATATTTAAAACATCTTTTTTAGAGGTTTGGAGTTGAAGAAAATTGGAGGAGAGGGAAGAAACCAAGTTGGGTAAGAAGATGGGCATGAACCGTTAAGAGAGAGTCGAGCAACCCTTGCTAAATCAGGCCTATCCTTTTGTACACTTGGATTTCATCTATGAGGCCACTAGAATTGGAAATTGGACTTCCGGGGCTTCATTTTACATTCAAGAATCTCCTAAAGCTAAGTCCAGATGAGGAAGCTATGGCTGGTTGAAGGTGGGCATGAATCTGGTTAGGACCAATACTGAGTAGTCTTCACTAAAAGAGGCATATCTTTTTGTACTGTTCTAATTTTTATGTGAGACCGCCACCATTGGATAGAAGACGTCTGGGGCTTTAATTTAGGCTCAAGAATGACCTGCAAAGAGTCTAGATGAAGGAGATATACCTGTTTGAAGTCAGGGCCAGAAACTAGTTTTTGCTTTCCAGCCACTAGTGAAGCCTGTTGGCCATGTGTCGGCCACAAATGGAGTTTGATGCCCATATGTCGGCCAAGAGTGACCCTTATCGGCCGCCAGTGATGGCCGACCGGCCATTGGTGCAAAAAAGTCACTCTTTGTGCAGATCTTTTCCTCCAGCTGTTTCACACTGCTCCAGCTATCTCTAATTCAGATATTTTTGACCTGAAGCCATATTTTTCTATATATTGAGGCCATTCTCTATTGTTTTGAGGGTTAGAAAGATTTGGGAGCCTCTCTCTCTACAATTCTCTCTCTCTAGATTTCTCTCTCTCTTGAACCTTTGTGCATACAAGGAGAGATACACTTCTAGTTTGCCTGTCAACCCTTAACCAAAGTTGCTTACCTTTGGGCTGAGATTACTTGGAGCCTTGTTTGAGCTCTAGAAGGAGGACTGAGCTTGGTTTTTTGCCTATTTTGTGCCTAGGTGGTGCTTTGCTTCAAAGGTATAACACTTACCTTATTTAAGCTTGCTTTGAACACTTGTTTTGCCATCTTCTTTTTCTGTTTTTGGCCTAGTTTTCAACTGAAAAAAACTTTGTTTTTGAGACCTAAAAGTGGTAGTTTGAGGCTATTTTGAGTTAAGGGATTGTCCACCCTTTTTGTCTCTTTGCTTTTTAAGCTTTTTGTGCTATCTTTCATCACCTTTAAATCAAAATCTTTGGGCCTTTTAAGCACTAAAATTCAGAGGTTTTTCAATGGTAAAAGCCTTCTTTTAGAGTCCAAAATTGGAGGGGATGGCCTTCCCTCATTGTTGTCTTGCTTGCATGCCTAGTTGCCTTACATGTTAGCATGTTTTTGTTGCCTAACCTAGCTTTGGTCTAGCATGTTTTTGCTACTGTTTTGACATGTTTTAGTTCTGTTTTGGGCTGGTTAGGTCTTTGAGCCTTGTATGGCATCGTTGTAGTGCAATTTGCTTCACTAGTTAGTTGTTTCAATGCTTTGATCATCTTTCTTTTGAGTTAATAGCATGCTTTAGTGTTGTTTTGCACTCCATTTCAGCACTTCAAATATCTGTAACTTTCCTCATTTCTTCACTTTTTCATTTTCTTTGAGGGTTGGTTAACTTTCGAGTTGTGTTTAAGCTTGAGATCGAGGTTTGTGCTTAATGGTTTTAATCCTCTTTTGGGGGTTTCTACTAACCAAAGGCATGACCTCTCCCTTGCCTTAAATCATCCCTTGGTTGACACCTCTTCCATTAGAGGACACTCACCCTTGGACTTAATCGATTAAAGAATTAATCGGTAATCTAAAATGAGTAAACAAAATTGGATAAGTAAAAGAGGCAAGACTAACATCTTTTGTGTTGCATTGCATGTGTTCGGATCAGACGTTAATTCGAACACAAGGAAAATGGGACGTTTCATACTCAAAGTGATGAAACGTGCCACTTTCCTTGGTCACCACCACCCTTGATCATGCATGAAAGGGTAGTGGTTTTGTTGAGTCTTGTTTTACACTCATTAAGCTTGTAAAAGTTTGGTTCCTTAGCCATCATGCATGGACAATGCTTGGTTAATGGTTTGAGGGCCAAAAGTTACACTTCTTTGAGCTTGTGTGATGATAAGGAGGGTAACAGTACAGGTAACCCTTGAAAATACACTGATTTGCCTCTGTTTGCTCTCTGTCGCAGCAAAAGAGGGAAGGGGTGGCCGACGGCCACCAGTAGTGGCTGATCGGCTACCACCAGCAGCCAACTGACCACCAATGGTAGCCGACAACCACCATTGGTAGCCGACCAACCATCAATGAAGAAGGTTGCTCTGTGTACTCCTGAAGGGGATTAGAGACATTCTGGGAGTTGGCACAATTTGCAGTGGTCAAAATGTGCAAATAGAGGCTACAATGGCAAGGCGGTGGCATTTTCGGGTGGAGAAGCTGAGCATGCATTCATCCCTCACCCGTCGAGGCCATTTACTTGCTTTGCTTAAATAGTTAGTTGTAGCTAATTCATTCATGACAAGTGTTGTAACTATTTAGTTAATTAATTCATTTTGTAATTGATTAGCTTAGTTCGGTTTGTAATAATTAGTTAACTACAATAGTTAATTAGTTTCGAGTTTTGTAATAGTTAGCTAATTAGCGTAGCTAGTTAGCTTATCCATTCGGACCCTCCTTCGTGAGGGCATAATGTTGTAATAAGTGTGCGTGCGTGTGTGCATGTCTTTCAACCCCGCGTCTTTCTCCTTTTTATTTAATCGCTTTTGATGGTTAGATTAGGGACATTTTCAATTAGCATACTTTATGCTTGTATGTTTGCATCCATTCATTTGTATTGCATGCACTGAGGCTTGGCGCATCATTCAAACTGCATCGTTATTTCAATACTTCGATGAATATGTGTTTTATCGCATGTTGTGCAAATTGAATCATATGCCATATTAGTAGCTGAGCCTATTAATTGTATTATTGCATGTGTTGCATTAGACATCTTGTATAGTCAGGATCATGTATTTTTTTAACTAGTTTTTGATTTGGCTAGGAGTACTCGGTAAGTCTTTATGCTTTAGCACCCTTGTATGAGTGTGATTGCCATATTGCCATGTTTCACATGCTTGCAATGAGGTTATGTGCTTAAATGCTAAACTGCATGAATGCCTGCGGATGAAGGCTTGTTGTTTGATTAGAACAATTCAATAAATGTGTTGTTTTAAGCCCACTATGTTTGGTGGCAAAATCATGTTTTATGCCCACTTGAGATGGCAAATCCACATCTTTTAAGCCCACTTGAGGGTGGCAAATTCAAATCATTTTCGAAAACAAACACGAGTTGAATTGTTCCAAGGCTTGCGACTAGTCTATACTTGCTTGTGTGCGTCACATAGTAAAGCTAGTCTAATAACCGGAATAAGAACATATAATGTTTATAAAAGAACATATCATGGT
Source organism: Camellia sinensis (assembly GCF_004153795.1). NCBI lineage: Eukaryota > Viridiplantae > Streptophyta > Magnoliopsida > Ericales > Theaceae > Camellia > Camellia sinensis. Next base: position 1,475,482 of record NW_021025249.1, read on the forward strand.
TAGTAGAGGTCGATCTTTTGATCGGGCGAGCGGGGGTGCTCATTTCAGGACCTTTCCCTTTCGTACCCAAGTTCCTGAGCAGAGGCAACTTTGGTGATGATGGACATGTGGCCTTTAGCACGAGTCAGGGTTTCCTAAATTTTTTCAAAATAAAATATTTAGGTGGCGACTCTGTATCTGGCAAAGCAGTCTAATTTTGGCATTATTTGATTTAAAATCGATTTTCCAAAAAGGTTTGTCGGATTTGGACTCTTTGGTGTTTATCAGTTTCACATTGCACTTGTAAGACTAGATTCAGAACAGCAGGAGTCCGAACTATAAGGCCTTATTTTCAAACCCTTTCCGAAAGGCGGGGGCACGGAAAAAGGCGAGTCCACAGTATGCGACCAGTAAAATAGGCTCATCGATACATCAGACCTGAGCGCATCCTTAAAGTGGAAGAAAAAGTCAACAAATTGATCGAAGCTGGGTTCATACGTGAAGTAAAATATCCGACATGGATATCAAGTATGGTCTCGGTAATCAAGAAGAATGGACAGATTAGAATATGTGTTGACTTTTGAAATTTGAACGAAGCATGTCCCAACGATGACTTTTCGCTTCCTATTATGGAATTAATGATAAACGCCACTGCCGGACACGAGGTGTTGTCTTTCATGGATGGGTGTTTAGGATACAACCAAATACGGATGGCACCTGAAAATGAATAGTTAACTACATTTCGTACCACAAAAGGCATCTATTATTATAAAGTGATGCCTTTCGGACTCAAGAATGCCGGTGCCACCTATCAACATGCCATGCAAAAGATCTTCGATGACATGCTCCATAAATTTGTTGAGTGCTATGTTAATGATTTGGTGGTCAAAACTAAGAAAAGGGAAAATCACCTAGAGGACCTTTGTACAGCCTTCAACCGGTTGAGAAAGTATGACTTAAAGATGAATCTACTCAAATGTGTATTTGGAGTCACGTCTGGAAAATTCCTCAGCTTTATTGTTCGACATAGAGGCATTGAGGTTGATCAGTCCAAAATTGATGCTATACAAAAGATGCCACCATCAAAAAACCTGAAGGAACTTAGAAGCCTCCAAGGTCACTTGGCATATATCTGCAAATTCATTGCAAACTTGGCAGGCCGTTGTCAACCTTTCAGTTGACTGATATTAGGACCATCTATTCAGGGGAAACCATTGATACTTTATATTGCGACTTAAGAAGAGTCTTTTGGAGCGATGCTGGCCCAAAATAACAAAGAAAATAACGAGCGAGCACTCTATTACTTGAGTCGTAGATTAACTGAAAATGAACTCAAGTACTCACCCATTGAGAAAATGTGTTTGGTGCTTGTTTTTGCCTCTAAAAAATTGGGACATTATTTCCAAGCCCATATAGTGCATCTCATTACAAGAGCAGACCCAATAAAGTATGTTATGTCTAAGCCCATCCTCTCAGGACGCTTAGCAAGATGGTCTCTCATCTTTAATGAATTTGAGATAATTTATATGCCAAGAAAAGCGATGAAAGGGTAGGCCCTTGTAGACTTCTTGGCCAACCATCCCATCCTTGTTGATTGGGAAATTTCTGAGGACTTCCCTAACGAAGATGTATTCTTCATAGAAGTTTTACAGCCTTGGATGATGTTCTTTGATGGGGCTACTAGGAAGGAAGGGGTAGGAGCATGTGCCATTTTTGTTTCACCACAGAAGCACATTTGGCCTTACTCATTTATTCTTGGCGAAAATTGCTCAAACAATGTTGCTGAGTACCAGGCCTTGATCATTGTTTTACAAATGGCAACAGAGCTAAAAATTATTGATCTAGATGTCTATGGGGATTCTAATTTAATAATTAATTAGCTTCGAGGGGATTATGAAGTCAAGAAAGACAACTTAGTCCCATATTTCTAGTATGCAACTCATCTCATTGAAAACTTTGAGGGGGTGGTGCTCGAACATGTTCCAAGGAAAGAAAACCGCATGGCTGATGCACTTGCCAATCTAGCAACTACACTGGCATTGTTAGAAAGTGAACAAGTTAGTGTCCCTGCATGTCAACGGTGGGTATTGCCACAATTGTTGGAATGTCGCCTTGTAGAAACAAATGCAATTTCAGTACTAGCTGTAACACCCACATCCTTTAATCCATTGGAGAGTGTATTTAATTTCCTTATTTTCATTTTTGGGAGTCTTTGGAGTTGTTGAATGTTGGTTTTGGAGGAGTATGATCCGATTTAAACTGGTTGGGTTGGTTTGTTTGCGCTTGTTCTTGTTAAAAAGTTCCTTAGGAACTTAGAAATTCTATTATAGGGTCGACACTAGCCTTCATAAGGGTCGACCCTTACCTGTTGGTGAAGTTTCTGGAAGTGTTGCAGGAATTTAGGGTCAAAACCAACCTTTGTGGTGTCGACACCTGCCTCTTGTTGCTGTCCACAAGGGTCGACACTAGTCTTGGAAGGGTCGACCCTTGTATATTGCAGAATCTGGGTATTAGTTGCTGGAATTTAGGGTCGACCCTTCCTGTCCAAGGGTCAACACCTTGCTTGCTGCTAGCATTGTCTTTTCTTGCTGAAGGGTCGACACCACCACACCAGGGTTGACCCTGGCGTGTTTATTTTCAGATTTGTGTGTCCGAATGGGCCCTACCTTTGGGGGGTTTTGGACTAATTATTTTATTGACCTGAGGGCTATTTTTCTACTACTATAAATAGACCCTAACCACTTCTCTCTCTCATTATCTTTCCTTTCCTCTCCCCTCAAGGTCGTGAGTTCTCTTCTCTCTCTCTAAAACTCAAAATTTTTCACTTAGATCTTTAGATCTACTCACCTAGAGTGATCTTCTTGTCCTGGTCATTTGAGAAAGATTGTAGATCTTCTTAAGGGCTTCCTTTTGGTCCGATTAGTACGTGGTTTCGTTGCCATTGATTTTTGGGTCGTTATCTCTTGGCTTCAAGAGGTAGGGGTTTCTATTTCTCTTTCAATACCCTTATTTATAGATAGATTTGTGGTATTTTCTTTATATAAATACAAAAGTTTTTATTTTTGTGCATATTGTGACTAATCATGAGATTGGGGGTTAGGGTTTGAAGAGAGTTGGGTTTATTTGTTGGGTTGGTTCTTGGGTCATGAGTTTGGGTGAAAAGTAATAGATGGGTTGAAATAAAATGTGTTTTTGTGAAAAGCTTTAATTTCTCTTAAAAAACCTAGTTTGGCTTATGGAGATAGATGATGGTTTTACTTCAATTGATAGTAGAATCATTAAATTTAGGTGTTAAATTACACATGTACAAGTTTAATTGAAATTTTAAGGAGTTTGAAAGCTTATGTAAAAGTTGCGATTGAGCCCCTCAATGTTGATATTTTAAATTATGTTATAATATGAAATCAAACTTGGAGAAAAGAAATTACTAATGGAAAGGATGATGCGAGAATTGTGATAAAATGATGAAGTGAATATTTAAGAATCTTATTGTATTATGTTGAATTGCATTGAGTTATGTTAAATGGTGTTAAGTCGAGGTTGGTTTAAGATAAGTGTGAGTAACAATAAATGAGAGATTGTGAAATATGACAGTGTTACGTGAAGCAATTGTATCAAAGAAATTAATGCTAGAGATTAAATTTATAGCCTCACATAGTAATTGATAATCGATGTGTTGTGAAAATTTATTTGGAAGACTTGATATAATATGGAAGAGTAAAGAAATAGTTTGAACCCAAGAATTATGAACACGTGAATGACTTGGTGGGTAATAGAAAAAGGTGGTAGAACATAATGTGTACTTGTTATGTAAGTAGAATTTTAACTTATGGTGGATGCGTTTTGAACTAATGTGTTATGGGAATAATGGATGATGTGTTGTCTTTGCCCACTAATCACAATGACAGATGACTTGATAAAATTTATGGAATGTAATACTGTTTCAAGATCCATTTCCCGCCATATTTTGAGCCGGCAAAGCGTGGTGCTTGAAATAGGTTCTGCCTTCCTTCCGGAGTAGTGCTGGGTAAAGCGTGTGGTATGTTGGGATATGTAGAGGTTCCGGGTTCCTTCCGGCTTGTGATCGGTAAAGCGTGAGGTTTCGCCTTCCTTCCGGCTTGTGACCGGTAAAGCGCGTGATTCATGGAGATGACTTGTTAATGGATCCGGTGTTTAATATGACATTATTTGAAAGAATGGAAAATGAGATGGTAATTGGATTAGAGGTTGGTGATGATAGACTCACTGGATTGCTTGTGACTATAAGGGAAAATTATGAGTTTTGTTTTGTAAATAATTGAAACATTGTGTTAAAAAGGGTTTGTTATTCTTGTGTTATGTTTGAACTCTAATTGATAATGCAAATGTGGATGTGATGTAGTTGTAATATGTTGGATTATAATTGATAATGCAAATGTAGATGTGATGTAATTGTTATCGAATATTGAGGAGATTTGGATTTCTACATTAATGAGTTACAACAAATATGAATAAATTGGTGGGAATGGAGTGTGTGAGGTCTAATTTGGGTATTAAGGGAACTTGAACTTGAGGTTATGGTGTTATAATTAATGTAATTATTAAAAAAAAAATAGAAATAAAAAAGGAGGAATGTTAAGACAGAAACTCTAGATTGGTTGGAGTAGCATGTATGTGGGATGTTTTGGAGTATTAAGGGAACTTGAACTTGAGATTATGGAGTTATAATAAATGTAACTAGTAAAATGGGAGAATGGGAATAAAAAGAGGAATATTTTGGAATGTGTTAATAAATATAAAATGATGTGGTTCCTTAAACATGTTTGTTTCCAAAAATGATTTTTGGTTTTCTGATAAAAAAGATAGTTTTTGTTGGTTAAAGGTTTTCCTTAAATGTTCAAATACCTTTTGAGAAAAACGTACTCCACGTATGATATTTTGAAAATTACAAAAATGTCATTTTACTATATGGTATCACCTTGCATGCATGATCATTTCTATCTATAGGATGGTTATTGATTTTGAACTATGAGATTCCTACTAGGCAATTGTGCTCACCCCTTGTTGTTTCATTTTTCTTAGAGGAAGAAAATTCGAATTGATTGGTTAGAGGATTAAGAAGTTCATGTGTCTGTTATGTGTAATTTCATAGTAGATGTGCAAGAACGAATTTTGTACATTGATGTTTGTAATTATTTATTTGTAACTCCGCAGCGGTAGCTTGGCATGTATTATTATTATTGTTGTTGTATTCATCATGAGAGAGAACAGGTTCGATTATGTTTCTATTACTCAATGGTAATAAATATTTGTAAAAAAATAAAAAAAATAAAAAAAAATGGACCTAAGTTACAGGCTTTTGGTAATGTTTACAAGTGATTAAAATTGAGGAGTGACAACTTGGTATCAGAGCTAACCGGGTTTGAACACCTAGAGCTCGTGGGAAGTGGTTTTTACCACAATGGATTGGCTTCGCTTGGTGAGTACGTTTGCATGTGGGAAATAGGAGGTGTAGGACACTATGTGTTGCATTGTGTGAGTATGGGTTGAGCTTGTTGGATGGTGCTTGTGGCCAGCTAACTTGCTCTGAGATCTCATTGGAAACACATCTAATCAACGTGGTTTCCTGTGGGAGTTCCTTGGAAGTTCCGGGACAGGTGGTCATCCTTGTAGACTTAACTCGATTATGTGGCTTGATGCTTGATGTTGTTTGTGTTATGTGATCATGTGTTATGTTGGTTTCATGTTTAGGTAGGAAATGTAAGTGTGCTGAGAAGGAGTTAGAATTTTGTTGACTTATGTTTGATATTGTCATTGATAGGATGTCGGAGCAAGCCAGTAGAGGTCGCATTGGGACTAGGGGTACTGGTAGGGGCACAACAATTCCAGTAGTGGCCACACCTGTAGCACCGGCTATGGGCGAAGAGATTGCACGCAAGGTAGTAAGAGCAATAAGGGAGGTTTTAACTCATAGTTATAGGGACGAGTCTTGTGCCCTCAAGATCCCCAAGGAGTTCTTTCGCCTTAACCCACCAGAATTCACAGGAGGAGCGAAACTGTTAGACGCAGAGAGTTGGTTAGAGCAAGTCACTAAGACGCTTGATATCACAGATGAGGGGTTGAGAGTGTCATTAGCGAGTTTTTTTGCTGAAGGGAGAAGCGGGTTATTGGTGGAAGTATGTAAGTTCTACCGTAGGCACCTCCTGGGTTCAGATCACTGAGCCCTTTTGGGCCAAGCATTTTCCTCCTTTCGCTCGGGAAAGATTGAGGAAACAATTTGTGGAGTTGCGCCAAGGTACAACACCTTTAGCCTAGTTTGAAGCAAAGTTCACCAGTTTGTCTAGATTTGCTCCAGAGTTAGTAGCAACCGAGGAGCGACGTTGTATCGAATTCGAAGAGAAATTGCGTGATGAGATCAAATGGAAGGTAGTAGGGTGTATGCATAGAAATTATCACACACTAGTAGAAGCGGCAGCTCATGTGGAAGCCACCAATCTTGAGGTTGATCAGGATGAAGGAGACCGGGATAAAAGAGAGAGGACCATAATGGCGAGTCCCATAGCTCGAGAGCATACGAGATCTAGTAAGAGGCAAAGGAAAGCTGAATCTCAATCAAAATCCCAGTCACAGCCACAATCTAGTTCTGACTCGTTGGGTTCATTGGTTGGGAGATCAAACCAAACCTAGGTTTCTTCGAGTCAATTAGGAAATAGAGGACCACCTTTTTGCTCTAAGAGCAAGCAGTCGGGCCATGTTAGACGCCGTTGTCCTTCATATGGGATGAGTTTGTCTTAGAAGTCCGAGTAGGGACAGGAATAACTTAATGTTTTGGTGGAATTTTTTTGTGTTTGTTATTGTGAGGTAATGTCTTTTGTTCGTAGGGCTTTATGTCTACGAATGTTGTGTATGTATATGCATATTTTTGTCTTTGGAACCCATTAATGGGGGTATGTGAGAAATTTTGACATTTATCTATCAAGGAAAATATTGTGAGGAATTGTAAGCATAATTTTGTTATGTAACTGTTTTCATTCATGAATGAAATATGTATTGACTTATTGTAGCAAGCCCACGGGGGGACCTTCGCTGCTACAGTTCGGACTCGCGATTTTTGTTGTCGCGGTTCTTAATCTAAACCAAAGAGTCCAAATTTGGCAAATCGTTTTGAGAAACAGATTTTTGAAAAAGTAGTGCCAAACATGGACTGCTTTGCCAGATACAGAGTCGCCACCTAAATATTTTAAAATGGGGGAATTTAGGAAACCCTGACTCGGTGCCGAAGGCCACATGTCCGTCATCACCGGAGTTGTCTCGGCTCGGGAGCTTGGGTACGATCGGGGAAGGTCAGCTATGAGCACCCCCTTTCGCCCGGTCCAAAGACCGGCCTCTACTAACCATGTATCGATTTTGAAAAACATTATGTGTTCTATAATCCATTTTATTCGCCTAGAATTACTATGTTATGCGCGCAACAAACCAAGTATAGACTAGATTGCCTAATTTTGGAAAGAAAACATTGCATATCGTTTGTTTTGAAATTGGCTTGAAATTTGCCTTACTCGCAAGTAGGCTAAACGACGGATTTCAATTGAGTTTTTCCAACGGCAAACAAATCCAACCTTCACCCAAGGCATTCAAACAGTTTAACATAAGCTTTAGCCGGCATGGCAAGCATTACTGTCATGTTAACACTCACACACATGCAGATGCTAAAGCATAATACTTTACATCGTACTCCGTTCCAATAACAGTAAACTAGTTAGCAGAAACATGCGTGTCCTGGTCATGTTAGAATTGCCCTAATGCAAACCATACAGATGCAATTTAGATAGGCCTCGGTTAAACCTAAGCATGGTATATGTATGGCGACAATTTACCACATATTTCGATTTGTAGATTGACGTTACGAATGCAGTAGCGTATGTATCTGAGACCTAATGCATTGCAGTACAAATGCATGGATGCACGCAGTCATTAGCATAGTATGCTTAAATTAAACGATGCCCTAATCTACCACATTAAGCAGAAACAAAAGATATGGGTAAATAAAAGGGAAGAAAGAAATGGGATTGAAGACATACACACACTCACACACACTCATTACAGATTTGCCCTCAACCGGAGGGCCAAATAATATTACAGTCCCAATAATAAACAAAAAAATTATTACAGGATTCTAATTATTAAAAGAAAGGATGCAAAAAAAAAAGAGCGGTGCCACAGCCTCTGCTCGGTGTGCGCAAGAGATGTATGCTCGAAACTCGGCTCGCCGAAAAACCCGTACCGTACCCTCCACTTCTGTTTGTACTGCTTTATTCTCTGAAAATTGCCCAAAGTCCTGGAGGCAGGTTTCTTAAACACACTGTAGAGCACCACCGGCCCCAACAGAACCTACCGCACTCCAGAATATCCATCGGCTGTGAATATAATCGACACGTTAAAATATTGCCGCCGCACGACTTACCGGTCCAGAAACTTCCTGCAGAGACAGTGTGACAGCAAACAGAGAATAAACAGTGCATGGCATGGGGTTTTCAGACATGTAAGCATGTCATACTTCTAGTGTTTTGAACTCAAGGAAGCATGACCTTCGATCCTCGAGCCATCAATGGTGCATGGCGGCTCAAAGAGTCAAATTTGCCATTTGATGTAAGGATGCATGCAACAAACAAAATGGGATCCGAAGCCTTATCAAGTTGAAGTCAAAGGCCCTGGTGACCGGGAATCGAGGCACATTACATCACTTGAAGTATGAATGTTCCTTGATTCCCACACTTGGTTTGACACCCCAAACCAAGTAAATGCAATGCATGTTATGCAAACATGGCTCAAAATGCAACATGATACCAAGATGCAAGGCACAACAAGCATTATGCAACCAACATGACAAATGTGTAATGCCAAGTATACAAGGTGCAAATATGATGCAAACATGGACCAAATTGGGAATGGGATTAACATGCTACGAGGCTTAATGAAGCAACCATGCGACAAACATGGAACAAGCATGCAATGGGGCCTTTAGCCATAAAGGGACAGACCTTGATCCGCCCCAAAACAGTGGCCAAAAGATGTCTAAAAGGTGGACCAATACTCATGTTAACAAGCAAACTAATGGTCCCAAGGTTAAGGCACAAAAAGGAGACAATTTACCCCAACCAACATGACCTCTCATGGCATGATTAAAACAAGTAAAAACAGAATTTTACAAAGCAAGATAGGACTCCAAACCCTCCTAATATGGAAGCTAAGGTGACTCCCAAGAGGCATATGCACCAAGGCTCATTCCTAGGCATAAGAGGGTACACCCTCAAGGCATAAAAGAGGTCATGCATGCACACATACAAACATGATTCTTGGACCAAAATGTGGCCCGAAATGATGTTAAATCATGAGGGTGATCACAACCATGCATGCTAGAGGTCAACATGCTCAAAGCTTTCAAGCCAAAATACATAGCACCCATACCAAACATGTCAAGCATGACCAAATGGATAACCAACAGACTTTAAGCATGGAAAAACAATACTAAAAGCTTCATGGAACTAAGCCAACACACGCAAGAATCATGGCCTAATCATGAGATACACTTCTAAGCAAAATGGAGCAATACAAAGCAAGTACCACAAGCATACAAGGAGGCACAAATCCGGCCAAAAACAGAGGTTACATATGACCTAAAACACCTAAAAAACTTCTGAAATGAGGCCAAGAATGATCAAGCACACATGCTACCCTTTTAAGCCAAAAAGCAAGGAAACAAAACAATGAAGGGAGAGGGGTGTCCCTCCCCTATGCAAGACTTCAAACCACCTTTTTTAACACTGAAAATCAACTGGTTTTTAGTGGTGAAAGGACCAAAACACTGAAGTGAACAAAGCCTTACCAAAGAGGCACCAAAATGGACCAAACAAGGCCTAGAAGGGTGAGTTTGCACTCAAACCACAAAACGACCTTAATGAAAGTTCTAAAGCATGAAAATACAAGCCCTTTTTATGTTATACACAAAAGCTAAAATAGCAAGCAGGATAGGTAAAAAACTATTTCAAGTTTGGGGAATATAAAGCAAGATGCTCACCCTTGAAGAACCCTTGAAGAAAAAATGGTCTAGCCCTCTTCTTTTGATCAAAACCAGTCCAAAAACTCAAGAATCAAACCTCCAAGTCCCTCAATCTCGGAGTAAGGTGTAATAGTGTGTGTAATGGTGCAAAAGTAAGGTAAAATCCACCTTTAGGCCAAGAAAACACACAAAAGGAGGGAGAGAGGGAGATATAGAGATAGAGTGTATCTATATCTCTAAGCTCTGGTTTTTGCTCCTAACTTTCTAACCTAGATCAAAGAGGAAGGCCCTTCCTCTTATAAGACTCCCTCTTGCAAAGCTTATACAACAAGCTTGCTTAGAGGGAGATCCCTCCATACACGTGTATGGAGGGAGGCAGAGTTGGTGCCAGCTATCACACTGGCACAAAATATCTCCATAAGGTGGATGACCAGTGGTCGGCTGCCCAAAAAAGTCATTTCAACAAAAAAAGGTGCCGACCGGCAACAAACTATGCCGACCGGCAATAAAATGTGCCGACCGGCAACAAATGGTGCCGATGGAAGCAAAAGACCAGCCGGTGGCCTCTAGCCACTGCCAGTGGTGTGTGGGGATGCCTCACAAGGCATTCCCTGTTGAACTCAAGGAAGCATGAGGTGTTCGGTGTGAAACCAGACACTAAACGGTCAAGTTCGGAGATCCTGAGGCAAA
>NW_021025249.1:1497065-1535135 GCF_004153795.1 Camellia sinensis
TTTGCACCCCCATTTCATGTAGATCAGCAAAAGTAGGGAAGGGGATTACAATCATCTTCTGCATTAGCTTCGGCTGAAGATTGCGCACAATCATCCGAATCTGGTCCTTGTCTGTGGGTCTTAAGGTCATCATCGAAGCCTTAGCCCGCCATCTGGTTACAAATTCTGAGAAACTCTCCTTGGTTTCTTGTCTCGTTGTCTCGAGATCCCGGGTCGTGATCTCGATTTGTGTGTTATACGAGTACTGCAGGATGAAGGCCTCAGCCATCTCGTCCCAACTTCTCTCGACGTCATCTTCCAATTTTGCATACCATGCGGCCGCTACACCCGACAGGGTCCGGCCGAATAAAGACAGCTTCTGCAATCTAGTGAGGCCCATTGGCCTTAGGACGTCTGAAAATAGTCGCAGGTGTACCATGGGATCCTTAGATCCGTCAAAACGATCGATTTGTGGCATCTTAAACCGATCTAGTAGCGTCACGGCTGTATCAGTGTATCCGTCTCCAATGTCCGGGATGGACTTCGCACCTTGAGATTTCTTGAACAGCTTTTCAAGCTTGTGCATTTTCAATGCCACAGGGTCCACCTCGGACTCGAAGGGAGAATTCGATAGATTGATAGGAGTGGGTGCCTTGGATTGCTGAGGCAGAATCGGGGGTGGAGCTGGCCCCGTTGGGATGTCCGTATCTTCTTGGACGTTCCGGGCGTTTGGAGTCTCTTCGGGTATCGGAACCCTTAGTGGGGGAGGGACTTGCTGTGAAGCTGACGTTCCAGTTTGCTGCTGCAATCTCACAATTAAATCCACTTTCTCACCCATAACTGTGGCTTGTTGTTTCGTGAATTCTACCTATCGGACAGCATCCTGCTGCATCATTTTCATGCTTTCCTGAAGTTGGCGTACCATCTCCTCTAAGCTAGCCATACTATTCTGCTCTGGTTGAATTACTGGTATGCGTTCCCTCTCTGCAGGTGAAACAGGACCCTGATCCCTACTGAACTCAGGTGGGGTAGATAAGGCCCTCTGAACTGACTGTTGAACCGATGCCCTCTGCCTAGTTGCCTTCCGTTTAGTAACCGGGGGTAGAGAATGGTACACCGGTTGTCCTGCTATCAGATCCTCAGATCGATGGAGTCGGCGACCTCTGACCCAGAGTGCTTGGGGGATGTCTACCGGGTTGGAAGCAATGATGCTAAACTACCTAGCAAAATAAATAAAGCAGTAAATAAACAAGCAATCGGACGGCATAACTGCTTTAAAATAAACACATACAACATGCAGTTGGGCATTTCACAATGCACAGTTCGATAAGCCGAACACACTGTTCCCCGATACTGATCACTGTTTCTCGAAATCTCTGTTCCCAAAACTGAACCCTGATATCCGCGGATAACTGATTCTCATAAACTGATGCTGATACCCTCAGGCCTAATACTCAATCTTGCAAAATGATATGCACGTTCCTGTAGAGCAACACTCTAAAAGCACATAGCAAGTAAAGAGAGCCAAAAACACCCCTATGTTGGGGTAGGGTTTCCCTGTCCTATTTTGTCAGGAGCTAGGGTTTCACTACGCACACAGCGGTTCTCAAACAACCTAACATCGGATAAGCAGCCCTGTTCCCCCTTAATTGAATGGTCAACTAAATGGATCCGAAAATGTACTAGTCGAGTGGTCAGAAAGGGTGCCCCGGTAAACCGGGGTTTGTGTTCCCATGCTGTCAGAGCCCATAGCCGGTCAGCCTCTTATGACATGTCTTGACAAGACAAGCCTCCGGCAAACCGTTCAAGAATGGCAGATGGCAAACACTGTGTTCCTAGGCGCACCAATGCACATGCAATGCAAAGAAACACATAAATGAGATCAAAACAGGATATCACGAGTTTGAGTCAAGCTCTCTAAAAATCCCCAGCGAGTCGCCAGAAACTGTAGCAAGCCCGCGGGGGGACCTTCGCTGCTATCACAGTCGGACTCGCGATTTTTGTTGTCGCGGTTCTTAATCTGAACCAAAGAGTCCAAATCTGGCAAATCGTTTTGAGAAACAAATTTTTTGAAAAAGTTAGTGCCAAACATGGACTACTTTTGCCAGATTACAGAGTCGCCACTTAAATATTTTTTTAAAATGGGGAAATTTAGGAAACCCTGACTCGGTGCGCAAGGCCCATGTCCGTCATCAACCGGAGTTGTCTCGGCTTGGGAGCTTGGGTACGATCGGGGAAGGTCAGCTATGAGCACCCCCTTTTGCCCGGTCCGAGGACCGGCCTCTACTAACCATGATATCCGATTTTTGAAACATTATGTGTTCTTAATCCATTATTACGCCTAGAATTACTATGTTAAGCGCGCAGCAAACAAGTATAGACTAGATTGCCTAATTTGGAAAGAAACATTTGCATATCCGTTTTGTTTGAAAATGCTTTGAAATTTGCTACTCGCAAGTAGGCTAAAACATGTATTTCAATGATTTTTCCAACTCAAACAATCCAACCTTCACCCCACAGGCATTTCAAACAGTTTAACACATAAGCATTTAGCCGCATGGCAAGCATACTGCATGTTAACATTCACACACATGCGAGATGCAAAGCATAAATTTCATTCTGTACTCCGTGCCAAACAGTAAACTAGTTAGCAAACATGCGTGTCCTAGTTCATGTTAAATTGCCTAATGCAACACATACAGGATGCAATTTAGATAGGCTCGGTTAACCTAAGCATGGTATATGTAATGCGATCAATTACGCATATTCGATTTGTAGATTGAAGTACGAATGCAGTTAGCGTGATGTACCGAGCCTAATGCATGCAGTACAAATGCATGGATGCACGCATGCATAGCATAAGGTATGCAAATTAAACGTTCCATAATCTACCATCATAAGCAGGGTAAATAAAAGGGAAGGAAGACGTGAGGTTGGAAGACATACACACACTCACCCACACTTATTACATATTTACCCTCACTCAGAGGGTCCCAAATAAATATTACAGTCCAAAATAATAAACAAATAAAATTATTACAGAATTTTCTAATTAATTTAAAAGGAAAGATGCAAAAGGAAAGGAGGGTGGCCACAGCCTCTGCCTTGGGATGCGCAGATGATGCATGCTCGGAACTCGGCTCGCCCGAAAAACCTGTACCGTACCCCTGCCACTTCTGTTTGTACTGCCTTATCTCTCTGAAAATTGCCAAAGTCCTGGAGCAGGTTCCTTACACACTGCAGAGCACCACCGGCCAGACAGAATTCCTACCGGCACTCCAGAATTTCCATCGGCTGTTGAATTGATAATCAGCACTTAAAATATTGCCGGTCGGCACTTAATTTTGCCGGTCGGCAGAGACTTCCTGCAGAGACAGTTTTGACAGCAAACAGAGAATAGACAGTGCATGGCATGGGGTTTTCAGGCACATGTAAGCATGGTCATACTTCCTATCATGTTTTGAACTCAAGGAAGCATGTCCCTCGATCCTCGAACCATCAATGGTGCATGGTGATTCAAAGAATCAAATTTGCCATTTGATATAAAGATGCATGCAACAAACAAAATGAGAACCGAAGCCTTATCAAGTTGGAGTCAAAGGCCCCGGTGACCGGGAATCGAGGCACATTACATCACTTGAAGTATGAATGTTCCTTGATTCCCACACTTGGTTTGACACCCCAAACCAAGTAAATGCAATGCATGTTATGCAAACATGGCTCAAAATGCAACATGATACCAAGATGCAAGGCACAACAAGCATTATGCAACCAACATGACAAATGTGTAGTGCCAAGCATACAAGGTGCAAATATGATGCAAACATGGACCAAATTGGGAATGGGATTAACATGCTACGAGGCTTAATGAAACAACCATGCGACAAACATGGAACAAGCATGCAATGGGGCCTTAAGCCATAAAGGGACAGACCTTGATCCGCCCCAAAACAGTGGCCAAAAGATATCTAAAAGGTGGACCAATACTCATGTTAACAAGCAAACTAATGGTCCCAAGGTTAAGGCACAAAAAGGAGACAATTTACCCCCACCAACATGACCTCTCATGGCATGATTAAAACAAGTAAAAACAGAATTTTACAGACCAAGATAGGACTCCAAACCCTCCTAATATGGCAGCTAAGGTGACTCCCAAGAGGCATATGCACCAAGGCTCATTCCTAGGCATAAGAGGGCACACCCTCAAGGCATAAAAGAGGTCATGCATGCACACATACAAACATGATTCTTGGACCAAAATGTGGTCCTAAATGATGTTAAATCATGAGGGTGATCACAACCATGCATGCTAGAGGTCAACATGCTCAAAGCTTTCAAGCCAAAATACATAGCACCCATAACAAACATGTCAAGCATGACCAAATGGATAACCAACAGACTTTAAGCATGGAAAAACAATACTAAAAGCTTCATGGAACTAAGCCAACACACGCAAGAATCATGGCCTAATCATGAGATGCACTTCTAAGCAAAATGGAGCAATACAAAGCAAGTACTACGAGCATACAAGGAGGTACAAATCCGGCCCAAAACAGAGGTTACATACGACCTAAAACACCTAAAAAACTTCTGAAATGAGGCCAAGAATGATCAAGCACACATGCTACCCTTTTAAGCCGAAAAGCAAGGAAACAAAACAATGAAGGGAGAGGGGTGTCCCTCCCCTATGCAAGACTTCAAACCACCTTTTTTAACACTAAAAATCAATTGGTTTTTAGTGGTGAAAGGACCAAAACACTGAAGTGAACAAAGCCTTACCAAAGAGGCACCAAAATGGACCAAACAAGGCCTAGAAGGGTGAGTTTGCACTCAAACCACAAAACGACCTTAATGAAAGTTCTAAAGCATGAAAATACAAGCCCTTTTTATGTTATACACAAAAGCTAAAACAGCAAGAAAGATAGGTAAAAAACTATTACAAGTTTGGGGAATATAAAGCAAGATGCTCACCCTTGAAGAACCCTTGAAGAACAAATGGTCTAGCCCTCTTCTTTTGATCAAAACCAGTCCAAAAACTCAAGAATCAAGCCTTCAAGTCCCTCAATCTTGGAGTAAGGTGTATTAGTGTGTGTAATGGTGCAAAAGTAAGGTAAAATCCACCTTTAGGCCAAGAAAACACACACAAAAGGAGGGAGAGAGGGAGATATAGAGATAGAGTGTATCTATATCTCTAAGCTCTGGTTTTTGCTCCTAACTTTCTAACCTAGATCAAAGAGGAAGGCCCTTCCTCTTATAAGACTCCCTCTTGCAAAGCTTATACAACAAGCTTGCTTAGAGGGAGATCCCTCCATACACGTGTATGGAGGGAGGCAGAGTTGGTGCCAGCTATCACAGCTGGCACAAAATATCTCCATAAAGTGGATGAACAGTGGTCGGCTGCCCAAAAAAGTTGTTTCGACAAAAAAAGGTGCCGACCGGCAACAAACTATGCCGACCGGCAATAAAATGTGTCGACCGGCAACAAATGGTGCCGATGGAAGCAAAAGACTAGCCGGTGGCCTCTAGCCACTGCCGGTGGTGTGTGGGGATGCCTCACAAGGCATTCCCTGCCCTTGCAAGGCAAAACATAAGTGTTTGGTATGAAACCAGACACTAAACGGTCAAGTTCGGAGATCCTGAGGTAGGGCGCGCGAGCCGAAACCTCCGGAAACTCTAAACGAACACATACATGAATAATCACCAAGTGTTCCAAGCGGTGACGTCCAAGTCTCGAGGACGGTCAAAAATGGGGTGTCTACACTTATGAGCCTTAAGTTGAATCAAAGTGCTTGTTGAAAGTGGAAATTGTGTTGGGATGTCACTGAATGGGTGGCGGAGGTTATTTGGTTATGGTTGAAATTCACCGGGTAAATGTTGATAATAATTTGGAAAATGAACATTTCGTTCTTTGTGTTGTGACCTGGGATGGCATGGTCGACTAAATGTTAAGGATTTAATCAAAATTGTGTTAATGAATTGCTTGTTGACTGAGTGGAAACAAAATATGGACAAGTCATGAGGATGTAATTGGTTTAATGTTCTTAATAATACTTTTGATGTTAAATGTAATTGTTATGCAAATTTTAGATTTGTAAATGTATTTTGATGGTAAATGATTTAAGTTTGGACACCGTTTGAGAAAGAAAATTTTATATATACATATAAATAGTTGGAAATGTTGCGAAGCTTGGTGCAATTTGAAATTGTGGTGTTGCACCATACATTGTAGTGTGCCATTGGCTTCTGCTAGTGTCGGCCGAGGTTTTGGTTTAATGGGGGTTTTCCCTTGTTTTCCAAATTGGGTATTGGTTGTCTGGTGGTAGTGGTGCACATTGTTGCTGGTTGAGGCGTTATTGATTTTCCTTGGACGTACTAGTAATTGATGTTGTTCCTTGTCTATTGGACTCCGATGAGTATGTTGGTCGAAAGAGTGATCATGATCTCTTCCTTGTAATTCTTCTTGTTTGGGTGTCCTCGGGGCTCTACGATATTGAATCTGAATCTGGGAATCTATCCCAAGTGTGGAACTAGTTGTTGGTTAGAGGTTGTGTTTCCTATTGGGTTCATACTATCTTTCGTTTGGCCTTCTTCTATTTCAAGGATGAAATTTCCTAAGGTGGAGAGTTTGTAACACCCGCATCCTTTAATCCATTGGAGAGCATATTTAATTCCCTTATTTTCAATTTTGGGAGTCTTTGGAGTTGTTGAATGTTGGTTTTGGAGGAGTCTGATCCGATTTAAACTAGTTGGGCTGGTTTGTTTGCGCTTGTTCTTGACAAAAAGTTCCTTGGGAACTTAGAAATTCTATTCTAGGGTCGACACCAGCCTTCCTCTAGGTTGACCCTTACCTGTTGGTGAAGTTTCTGGAAGTGTTGCTGGAATTTATGGTCAACACCAGCCTCTTGTTGCTGTCCACAAGCTCGACACTAGTCTGGGAAGGGTCGACCCTTGTATATTGCAGAATCTGGGTATTAGTTACTGGAATTTAGGGTCGACCCTTCCTGTCCAAGGGTCAACACCTTGCTTGCTGCTAGCATTGTCTTTTCTTGCTGAAGGGTTGACACCACCACACCAGGGGTCGACCCTTGCGTGTTTATTTTCAGATTTGCGTGTCCGAATGGGCCCTACCATTGGGCGGTTTTGGACTTATTATTTTATTAACCGGAGGGCTATTTTTCTACTACTATATATAGACCCTAACCATTTCTCTCTCATTATTTTTCCTTTCCTGTCCCCTCATGGCTGTGAGTTATCTTCTCTCTCTCTAAAACTCAAATTGTTTCACATAGATCTTTAGATCTACTCACCTAGAGTGATCTTCTCATCTTGGTCCTTTGAGAAAGATTGTAGATCTTGTCAAGGGCTTCCTTTTGATCCGATTAGTTCATGGTTTCGGCGCCACTGATTTTTGGGTCGTCATATCTTGGCTTCAAGAGGTAGGGGTTTCTAGTTCTCTTTCAATACCCTCATTTATAGATAGATTTGTGGTATTTTCTTTATATAAATACAAAAGTTTATACTTTTATGCATATTGTGAGGAATCATGAGATTGGGGGTTAAGGTTTGAAGAGAGTTTTGTTTATATGTTGGGTTGTGTTCTTGGGTCATGAGTTTGGGTGAAAAGTAATAGAAGGGTTGAAATAAAATGTGTTTTTGTGAAAAACATTAATTTTCTTAAAAACCCTAGTTTGGCTTATGAAGATAGATGATGGTTTTGCGTTAATTGATAGTAGAATCATTAAATTGAGGTGTTAAAATTACACATGTACAAGTTTAATTAAAATTTTAAAGAGTTTGAAAACTTATGTAAAAGTTGCGATTGAGCCCCTCGACGTTGATATTTTAAATTATGTTATAATATAAAACCAAACTTGGAGAAAAGAAATTACTAATGGAAAGGATGATGCGAGAATTGTGATAAAATTATGAAGTGAATATTTAAGAATCTTATTGTGTTATGTTGAATTGCGTTGAGTTATGTTAAATGGTGTTAAGTCAAGGATGGGTTAAGATGAGTGTGACTAACAATAAATGGGAGATTGTGAAATATGACTGTGCTACGTGAAGGAATTGTATCAAAGAAATTAATGCTAGAGATTTAATTTATAGCCTCACATAGTAATTGATAATCAATGTGTTGTGAAAATTTATTTGGAAGACTTGATAATAATATGGAAGAGTAAAGAAATAGTTTGAACCCAAGAATTATGAACACGTGAATGACTTGGTGGGTAATAGAAAAAGGTGGTGGAACATAATGTGTACTTGTTATGTAAGTGGAATTTTAACTTATTGGGGATGCGTTTTGAACTAATGTGCTACGGGAATAATGGATGATGTGTTGGCTTTGCCCACTAATCACAATGACGGATGACTTGATAAAATTTATGGAATGTAATGTTGTTTCGGGGTTTGTTTCCCGCCGTATTTTGGGCCGGCAAAGCTTGGTGCTTGAAATAGGCTCTGCCTTCCTTCCGGAGTAGTGCTCGGTATGTTGGGATATGTAGAGGTTCTACATTTCTTCCGGCTTGTGACCAGTAAAGCGTGAGGTTCCGTCTTCCTTCCAGCTTGTGACTGGAAAAGTGTGTGACTCATGGAGATGACTTGTTAATGGATCTGGTGTTTAATATGACATTATTTGAAAGAATGGAAAATGAGATGGTAATTGGATTAGAGGTTGGTGATGATAGACTCACTGGATTGCTTGTGACTATAAGGGAAATTATGAGTTTTGTTTTGTAAATAATTGAAACATTGTGTTAAAAAGGGTTTGTTATTCTTGTGTTATGTTTAAACTCTAATTGATAATGCAAATGTGGATGTGATGTAGTTGTAATATGTTGGATTATAATTGATAATGCAAATGTAGATGTGATGTAATTGTTATTGAATATAGAGGAGAATTGGATTTCTACATTAAGGAGTTACAACAAATATGAATAGACTAGTGGAAATAGAGTGTGTGAGGTCTGTTTTGAGTATTAAGGGAACTTGAACTTGAGGTTATGGTGTTATAATTAATGTAATTAGTAAAAAGGAAAAATGGAAATAAAAAATGAGGAATGTTAAGATGGAAATTAAATGAGGAATATTTCAGAATTGGTTAATAAATTTAAAATGATGTCGTTCCTTAAGCATGTTTGTTTTCAACAAAAAAAAAAAAAAAAGGATTTATGGCTTTCTGATAATAAGGGATAATTATTATGGCTAGAGGTTTTCCTTAAATATGCAAATAACTTTTGGGAAAAAGGTACTCTATGTATGATATTTTGAAAATTACAAAAACGTCACTTTACTATATGGTATCACCCTGCATGCATGATCATTTCTATCTATAGGATGGTTATTGATTTTGAACTATGAGATTCCTACAAGACAATTGTGCTCACCTCTCGTTGTTTCATTTTTCTTACAGGAAGAGAATTCGAATTAATTGGTTGGAGGATTAAGAAGTTCACATGTCTATTATGTGTAATTTCATAGTAGATGTGTAAGAATAAATTTTGTACATTGATGTTTGTAATTATTTATTTGTATCTCCGTAATGGGAGCTTGACGTGTATTATTATTATTGTTGTATTCATCATGAGAGAGAATAGGTACTATTATGTTTCTATTACTTAAGGGTAATAGATATTTGTAAAAAAAAAAAAGGCCTAAATTACAGGCTTTTGGTAATGTTTCCGAGTGATTAAAAATTGGGGCATGACACAAGCCATCGAAGTCGACGATTGGAGAATGCCAATTATAGACTACCATGAACACGAGAAGCTCCCTGATGATTCTCGCCATAGAACTGAAATAAGATGTAAAGCTCCTCGATTCATCTACTGCAAGGAAACTTTATTCCGACAATCATTTGAAGGAATTTTCTTCGTTGCCTAGGGGATGAAGAAGCTCAACTAGCCATGGAAGAAGCCCATTCCGGGATATGTGGAGCGCATCAGTCTGGTCCTAAACTTCACTTTCGAGTGAAAAGGATGGGTTACTATTGGCCTATGATGGTTAAAGATTGGTTGGACCACTCCAGAAATTGTCAACCTTGCTAGTTTCATGCAAACTTTATCCATCAACCCCCAGAACCTTTACACTCGACAATTGCTTCTTGGCCATTTGATGCATGGGGTCTAGATGTAGTTGGCCCATTGACCAAGTCTTCTACAGGCCCCTTATACATCTTGGCCGCCACAGATTACTTCTCCAAGTGGGTTGAAGCCGTCCCACTTAAAGAAGTCAAGAAAGAAATTGTTGACTTCATCAAATCCCACATTATTTATCAGTATAGTATGCCTCGGTACATCATCACTGATAACGGAAAGCCTTTCTACAACAGTCTAATGGACAAATTTTGTGAAAGATTTGGATTTAAGCAATGCAATTCCTCAATGTACAATGCACCTGCGAATGGACTGGCAGAGGTGTTTAACAAAACTTTGGGCAACCTATTGAAAAAGATAGTTGCTAAATCAAAGCAGGATTGGCATGAAAGAATTGGAGAAGCACTCTGTGCATACCGTACGACACATCGTACCCCAACACAAGCCACCCCATACTCCCTTGGGTATGGTGTTGAAGCGGTTCTTTCTTTGGAACAACAGATTCCTTCATTAAGGATAGATATATAGGAAGGTCTCATTGATGATGAGAATGCAAAACTACGCCTTGCTGAGTTAGAAGCATTGAATGAGAAAAGATTGGAAGCACAACAAAAACTTGAGTGTTACCAAGCTCGAATCTCCAGAGCTTTCAATAAGAAGGTTAGACCCCGGTCTTTTCAAGTTGGAGAATTGGTATTGGCTGCTCGAAGACCTATCATCACCATCCATCGAACTGGCAACAAGTTCTTGTCCAAGTGGGATGGTCCATACGTGGTGGCTGAAGTCTACACTCACGAAGCATACAAGATTGTTGATAAAGAAGGTATTAGAGTTGGCCCAATCAATGGCAAGTTCCTAAAGCGCTACTATCCATGAGAATGTAATGCTTCTAATTGCATGAGCATAAACTGTGTGATGTTTTTGGCCCATATGAAATGAAATTGGTAAAAAAAAAAATTGTACTCCTCCTGGCTCGCATGAGTATAAACTGTGAACGGCTAAATAAATCAATAAACCAAATGTGTTTTACAATAAGAGTATTTCGCTTCGAACTATAATATTTATTTCATAAATAAATTGTTTGCTAGAACAATTATTTTATAATGAAGTATTTAGTTTCGAGCTATGTTTCATTAAAATAAAAAAATGAAATAAAATAATAATGAATAATAAATCATGGCAACCATGATAAACTCTGGATATTGCCTTGTTCAACCTTCAAGAGCTGCTCCAACTTGTGGGCGACTTCGATATCCTCGCTTCTTATCACCTTAGCTGCTTCTATTGTAGCTTGTTCATCCCTTAAAGTGGAAACAAGGGCTCGCCTTCGAACTACTTCAACTTCAACAACACTAATTGTAGTCTCTAGTTGTTGGGATTGTTCATCTAAATGTTCCAACGCCGTTAATAATTCTGCCTTCTTTGTTTCAAGGCTATGCAAATCAGACTTCAGCAAGTGAACCTAATCAATTCCTTCATTCTTAAGAGCTAGAGCATGAGTAATACATTGATTGACACCCACCAAACGCTAATCCCATAGCTCTGAAGTCATCCCTTGAGCAAACACTGATTTCATAGACAAGTACGTAGTAGCATTTTGTATGTACTTCTCGATCTGGCTTTGCAGCGGAGAATAGTCTATCTGAAGCTTTGAGAGCTCATCATAAAGCTCTTGGAGCTTTGGGCCCAATGCTGGAACTTTTTGAATAGGAGTTTAGCTTAATAAACCTTTAATATGGTTCTTAAGTATTGAAGTTGCTAAGCGACGAGCATTAAGGATCATGTTTCTTGTATCAATGGTAGAAGCCACAGAAGGTGCAATTTGACTCAGTGTAGGAGCAGTAGGTAAGGAAGAAGTTTGGACAGTTGGAGTTGGGCACACTGAGAGACAACTCTTACAACCAATCACTAAATCAAAGGCCGATGGCCCATGAACTGATTCTTCATTATCAGAGAACTCATTAATAAGTCTCATATCCTCATTGCCAGATGACAAATCAAAGTCATCATTTGGCAACTATCAAAACAAATCAAAGAGGAGTCAAAAAAAAAAAAAAACAAAAATTGAAATGACAAATAATAGATTCTGTCATTAGCGGTACAACATCGGTAGTCAATGGATGAGAAGTACTAGGAACACCAATAACAAATGACTCAACATCATTAAAAGTAATGGTGTTCCTTCCAACGGTACCAGTACAAGATTTTCTCCCTAAGTGATGCTAATTACGATCATCGTGACTATGGTCCTCATCTGCTACTCCACCAAGAGTCCCATCAACACTTCCTCGGACCATTTCATTGGTCTTGGGATTAGAATTTTTCTTAGCAATTGTATTTTTTTTCGCTTTAACTATCTCTTGATTTGGTGAAGCCAAGCATTTACTCCTTGGGATAGAATTTTCTTTGTTAGAGAAATAGCCTGCATAAAGTTGGAATTACCACTCCAAATAAGCCTTGGTAGTGGAACGAGATGGGAAATCAAAATGTGTTGGTAACCTCAACACAGAATGGGTACCATCACAAACACAAGAATCCCAATGCTGAATAATGTTCTGTAAACTGCCATCCCGAAGATCAACCTCAAGTTTACCCGAGATGGCTTGAATAAAACCAAATTGCCTGCTAAACCTGTGAGGACTGTATGGCTTAATGACCATAGCGGACGAACTTCGCAAAGTCAACTAGCTCGAGCGGATGCTGATGAAATACTCTAAGTTAGAAAGATGATCCTCATCAACCAATTCCTTGGAATTTCCCTTGCTTGCAAGGTCATATCTTTGCATGATCAAAATAAGTCATAGGCCTCTAACTTCTCAAAATGTTTGGCTATCCTTTCACCAGCATATCTCGTCATTCGAGGCTTCAGAGAAGATTCAATACTGAAGTGTGTGTTGAAATACTCTACTAACCAAGCATAAACATAATGGATCAGGAAGATGGCATCGCACTTTCCAGGATCTGACGAAGAAACAATTCTATTCAACCCTTTGTAGATGCTAGCAAGTACAGGAATAGCAAGACTGAATGAACGACCACGAGCCATCATGCTAGCAACCTTAAACACCCCAAGTCTAATCAAGTCGCCATCCCCACAGGGTAGAACAAATTTGCACAACCAACAGACAAGGAAAGCTGACAGATAAGTCTCACCCTTTGCCGTACCAACAATCTCCAAGTCACTGAAGACTTTGTCCCCTTGCACAGTTCGAGAACGAGTTGTGTTAATAATACCAAAAGGGTTGCTAGTATCCTTAGGGCGTTGAGTCTTATTCCTTGAAGCCCGCTTGGTTGATTTATGGTGATTTATGGTACTTGACTTCCCCTTTAAACCAAAATTTTATCCAGCTAATAATCCTCACCACATTCTTCTTCGACTCCTTACAAAGTCGATGGTAAACAGGGAATAAATATCTGCAACTGACAGGAAGAAAGAAATTCTTATCCCTCATATTGCCGGCCAACTCTTGGGCATTTGGCACCACTTTGTGGAGAAGTGGTTTGGAAATACTCTTCTGATCTCAGGGGACGCTCATGATCCTCAGCTAGCCACCTAAAAAGGAATGAACACTCCGATCGGGGGTGCCGGAATTAGCACTCCGACGGATAAGTTAGTGTATACTCTCGTGATTGCTTGAATCTTAAGTTAAACATGATAGTTCTCACATACTTCTTTCTGGCTGATGTTCTTCTATTTATATCTTTTCTTTCTTGGGCCCCGGGATTGGGCCTACTTTCAATTCGCCATTCGGCTTCTTTTGTAGCAAACCGCTTTTCAGTCGGCCCCTTGCTTAACCAGCCATTTGGCCGAATAGGGCAGGATTTGAACGTGCGAGACGAGGCCGAGTGCTATATATATATATTTTGATTCTCCAAGTTTAACTATTCGGCCTATTTATGACTCCCAATATTCGGCTCCCACAATTGCTCTCGAAGCACTCCACTAACAATAGTTGGCTGGAGTGTTTGGTTTCGAACTCAAAAAGTCAGAGCTGAAATTCGACGGCTGACCGCATTCCAACGTAGATGTCTGAGCACATGCTTCTCAGTTATCATTTCAACTTCCCGCCCCTTCGTACACTTCTACTTATTGTGATTTAAAATTTCGACGTCTTTTCAAATACATACATAATTTTAGACGCTCGTTGCTGGACTGCCTTCCAAATTACCTCTGTAACTTCCTTCCCTTCACTATCCTCTTCGTCCATCCTCTTCGTCTCTTGTAAGTTCTCTCCCTCTCTACTTTGAATCCTTTTTCCTAGTTTGTTTTTTTTGGTTTAGAATATTCCTATAGGCTGAAAGAAATGGCAAAACATTTGAAAGATCTCCTCTCCTCGGATCGAATTTCTGGCTTTTGACATCATTTTTCCATTCCTGATGACGTCCGTCTGTCACTCGTGACAGACGACACCCTTGATATGGAGAGGGCTGATGAAATCACGATTGTCTTCCTTCTCCGATCAATCACAGAGGGTGGAGTTCGGTTCCCTCTTCACCCATTCCTTGGGACTGTGCTTTGCCATTAGGGTTTAATCCCTTCCCAACCCAATGTCAACTTTTTTAGAATCGTAATGGGGATTATAAAGCTAAACCGTCGCCTTAGGATTAACCTCGGCATTGTTATGCCTTGGCCAAGTCTTCTGGTCAGCATGGACATTATTTCCTTAGGGCCAAGGACACCAACCACCAATTAGTGACTATGCTTTCCAGTTCTGGGAAGTGAGTCGATGATGTTATGGTCGTTGTCCGAGGAAACTGGGAATTTGGCAAAGGCGAGGATCGCCTTAATCCTATTCCCAGACGGAGGAGTGAACCAGGTGGCCGTATAGTTTTTTGCGTTTATTTTTCTTATATTTATAAAGCTTCATTTTTGAGATCTCATGGTTTTGCTTGTGCAAGAAACGATTTGAAGAAAGTCTTGCCTTTAACCGACGACGCCGTTCTTTCAGAAATTAAAGTCGCGCTCAAGTATTTCGGTCATCCGAGTCTTCAGAAACAAGGGAGGGCCATCAACTGACGACGCCGTTCTTTCAGAAATCAAAGTCGCGCCCAAATATTTTGACCATCCAATTCTTCAGAAACAGGGGAGGGCTGCCCACATTTTGCTTCGCTACAAGCCGACATATACGACCTTCTCGACAGCAGAAAACATCCCAATTCTGAAGGGTGAAGAGTCTCTTACCGCTCATATTTTGACCGACTTCAAAAACTTGCGGCAAGTTGGTTTCGAGGGTTTCGATTCGGAGCGAACAGAAGTAGCTGAGGTCGCCGAGTCAAGTCAGTCCGAAGCGGAAGTAGACAAGGCCTTGAAGTTAGCCTTTGAGGAAGCCAGCCTCAATTCAGCCGACCTTCCGTCCACTTCGGGCCGAGGGAACCTTTCATTTGACGACGTTTTTAATAGTTTAGAGGACCTTCCCGGCGCATACCCTGAAGACATGGCTGGGTTAAACCTCACGCAACTTGCTAAAAAGAGAAATGCAGAAAGGTTGGCCACGCAGCAAAGAGCAAAGGCCATTCGATCTGAAGTGCCACCTGCTGCCGAATTTTAGCCCTCTCTGCCTGTTGCTGAATCTCAGCCCTCCTTGCCTGTTATTGAGGATGAAATGACAAAAAACCAAAGTGCCGAGTCTGCTGTGGTTGTGCAGGCCGATCAAGAGGCTGAGCAAAGGGTAGAGAAGCGTCTTGCTAAGGTCGAGACCGACTTAGAAGAAAATCGTGCCGACAAACGGCCTCGTTTAGAGGAATCGGATGTGATTGTGCCTTTTGTCATTCAACTGAAGATAAAAAAAACACAGCAATCTCCTCTGATGCTTCGGTAATTAAAGATCCAGCCGTCGCACTCAGCATGGCTATGTCCGTCTCATTGCCGACTAACAAGGCGGCTTTTCGGGTGGAGTCGGATCTGGTTGCAATAGCATTAGCCGCTCAATCGGCTCTTTTGGTATATATCTTGACTTTGTCTTTTCATTTTATGCAAATACTATTTTGGTTTTAATTTCCTATTTTGCAGACGGTCAGAAGGATAGCCGAGATAGGCCATCGCCATCATGATGCCGTCGAACAGCTTGGCCATTTACAAATGAAAGTTGAGGGCCAAAGGAGCAGGGCCGAGTTCAATGCTTTGAGGGCGAAGATAGAAGGCGCGAGGGCTGAGGCCGAGATGGAGAGGGCCACGAATGCGAACGAAGCTGTGCTCAAGTTGGCCTAAGAGGCGATCGGCAAATTGGAGGTGGACTTGGCAGAGTGAAAGATGGCGAAGGAAGCAGCCGATTCTGAGGCTTCGAAGGGTTATGAGGCTGGGCAAAGCGCTGCCCTCGACAATTACGTGGAACAAGTCCTCAAATTCGAGAATCGGGGATTCAAACACGGCTGGCTCAAGGCCCTTACTGCTGCTAATGTGACATTGGCTATGCCAATTCCATACGAGCAAGTGGATGTTGAGTCACTGGAGTCTGACTCCGATGATTGATTAGGGCGACAATAGTTATTTTTGTTTAAAGATTTTGAATGTAATGTTACAGCTTTTTGTTTAGTAATTTTTATGTATGGCGATAGTTTTTAAATTTTGGCTGGGCATTTCCCTGCAAACTTGTAGCTTTTTATCTAGTAGTTTTCACATGTAAAATGGCAATAGTCTGTGCCCAATTTACTAATGAAAATTTATCTTGTACTTTGCTATTACTTGTGTTTAATTTTTCTATTGATGCATAGTATTGCTTTTTGCTTCTTTGGATAAAACACTTATGTACACTTGACGATTATATACTTAGGCAATTCAGTAATTTATCATAGACTAGCCGATCAGATTAATAAACCTGCACTCGCCCCAGCCAATGCATGAACTCCAAAAAGCCGAATGCTAATAGTTTATGGAGTGGCTGTGGCATACATCGATCAACATCAGGCTTAGATGCGTGGCCGATCAGATGAATAAATCTGCCCTTGCCCCAGCCAATGCATGAACTCCAAAAAGCCGAATGCTAATAGTTTATGGCGTGGCTGTGGCACGCATCGATCGGCATCGGGCTTAGATGCTTGACCAATCAGATTAATAAATTTACCCTTGCCGTAGCCAATGCATGAACTCTAAAAAGCCGAATGCTAATAGTTTACGGAGTGGCTGTGGCACACATCGATCGACATCGGGCTTAGATGCTTGGCCGATCAGATTAATAAATCTGCCCTTGCCCCAACCAATGCATGAACTCCAAAAAGCCGAATGCTAATAGCGTATGGAGTGGCTATGGCACGCATCGATCGGCATCTGGCTTAGATGCTTGGCCAATCAGATTAATAAACCTGCCCTTGCCCTAGCCAATTTATGAACTCCAAAGGTTGACTACCTTGAGTTCACGGAGTGGCTGTGGCACACATCGATCGACATCAGGCTTAGATGCTTGGCTGATCAGATTAATAAATCTGCCCTTACTCCAGCCAATGCGTGAACTCCAAAAAGCCGAATGCTAATAGTGTATGGAGTGGTTGTGGCACACATTGATCAGTATCGAGCTTAGATGCTTGGCCGATCAGTTTATGGACTGGTTGCGGTGCGCGTCGATCGACATCCGTCTTTTGGAGTTTAGCGTTAACAAAATCGCTCGGGCGTGCCGCAAGCATTAGAAATAAATGGGATGAACTCTTCGCGCCAGTGACTCCACTTATTGCGCTCAGATTCAATTTAAAACACTTTGTTGCGTGAGGTTAGATAAGTGTGAATGTCAAATAGAGTGTTCTTCAACAACAGAGGAGAAGCGCGAACATTGATTGAGCTTGACACTGCATTGAATCGCAGCAGCGAACCCACCCGTGCGGGAGGTAGGACGTCCAAAGAATGGGAAAAACGTCAGCCTCCAAGTCGTCGAAGTCGATCACCCTGAAAGGAAAAACAGCAACGGGGAAGCTCTCCACGACTACGACGGAGAAATCAGGCCTATGCGACGCCGCAATCGTTGAGTTTTGCAGTTTTTGTGGGGAATAAACCGATGATGGAGGCGGACTCCATTGTCAACGACCCAGGTGTGGCGGTCGAGTTTGCTCGACAGATTTTTCCACCGGAAGTCCAGCAGCCAATGGTTGGTCGATAGGATTTCGAAGCGTTTCGAGAGGGCATCCACGGGGCGGTGAAAGGGCTGTATCCCGCTTATGAAGTCGACATGCACTTGCGCGCCACGCGACGAGAAATAGAGAAAAAGGACGAACGAATTCTGAACTTGGAAGCTCACACAGAGAAGGTCGAGCGTGAGCTTAGGGAACTTAGGAAGGCTCAAACCATCGAGCCGCGTGCGGCAGGTCAATCCAACCTGGTCGTGGAGGAGAGAGTGACCCAACGGCTGTTAAGCCACGCAATCACCGATCGGGATACGGCAAGCATGTTTGCCGTGGAAAGTGCAAGGACAATGGGTTATGAAAAAGGCTTCCACGACGGCCGAAGAGTCGGGATAGACAAGACCATGGAGAAACTCACAGAGGAGGTGTGCCAATGCGAGAATCGGGGCTTTAGGCACGGGTGGGTTAAGGCTCTCCAACCCTCAGAGGCACTCCAAGGAGTAGGAGTTGAGTCGGCGTCGCCAATATATCATCGTCACGACTTTCCTTTTAACGCTTTCGAAATTGAAAAGAGCGATGCCGAGGGCGATGCCGAGTAGACGTTCCAACACAGTTTGTAAACGTTACACAGTTTGTAAACATATATTGTAAATGTTCCAACAAAGTTTGGGCGTCAGCTATGTACCTATTGGATAGCTTAATAAAAATGTTTTATTTTAAATGTTTATGTTTGATTTTCAATGTTTACATGCCTAATTAGGCATCTCGTTTCAAAAGTTTGCATATTTTAATTGTTTATGCGGATGTGCCGGCCTAACTTATTCAAGCATTCCATTTTCAAATTTTGCATGCTTCTAAAGTGTAAACGGCTTTTGTCAGCTCAGCTTAATCAAAACATTCCACTATGAATAATTATCTGCTTTAACCTTCGTATAGGGCACTCCGAATTCGGAGTATTATTCGGCCCAAACGTGTTATCCACGAAGGGCGCTCCGAATCCGGAGGCTTAATCAACCCAAAAGCGTCATGCGCCGATGGGGCTCCGAATTTAGAGACTAGCCAAACGTGATCTCCACGAAGGGCGCTCCGATTCTGGAGGCTTTAACGGCCCATGGGCGCTATACGCCGTCCACGAAGGGCGCTCCGAATCCGGAGACTTCATAGGCCCAAAGGCGTCATGTGCCGATGGGACTCCGAATCCGGAGACTATTTGGCCAATCGTGGTATCCACGAAGGGCGCTCTGAATCCGGAGGCTTTATCGGCCCAAAGGCGTCATGCGCCGATGCAGCTCCGAATCCGAAGACTTTATTTGGCCAATCATGGTATACACGAAGGGCGCTCCGAATTCGGAGGCTTCATCGGCCCAAAGGCGTCATGCGCCGATGGGGCTCCGAATCCGGAGACTTTATTTGACCAATCGTGGTATCCAACAAGGGCGCTCCGAATCCGAAGGCTTTACCGGCCCCGAAGGCATCATGCGCCGATGGGGCCCTGAATCCGGAGACTTTATTTGGCCAATTGTGGTATCCACGAGGGGTGCACTGAATCTGGAGGCTTTATCAGCCTAAAGGCGTCATGCGCTGATGGGGCTCCGAATCCAGAGACTTTATTCGGCCAATCATGGTATCCACAAAGGGCGCTCTGAATCCGGAGGCTTTATTGGCCCGAAGGCATCATGCGCCGAAGGGCTCCGAATCCGAAGACTATTTGGCCAAACGTGGTATCCAAGAAGGGTGCTCTAAATTCGGAGGCTTTATCGGCCGAAAAGTGTCACGCACCGATGGGGCTCTGAATTCGGGGACTAGCCAAATGTGATATCCACGAAGGGCACTCCGATTTCGGAGTCTTTATCAGGCTAAGGGCGTTATGCGCCGTCCACGAGGGGCGCTCCGAATCAAGAGACTTCATCGGCCCAAAGGCGTAATGCACCGATGGGGCTCCGAATCCGGAGACTATTTGGCCAATCGTGGTATCCACGAAGGGTGCTTCGAATCCAGAATCTTCATCGGCCCAGAGGCATCATACGCCGATGGGGCTCCGAATCTGGAGACTTTATTTGGCCAATCTTGGTATTCGCGAAGGGTGCTCCGAATTTGGAGGCTTTATCTGCCGGGAGGCTTTATCTGCCCGAAGGCATCATGCGCCAATGGGGCTCCGAATCTGGAGACTTTATTTGGCGAATCGTGGTATCCACGATGGGCGGTCCGAATCTAGAGGTTTTATCGGCCCGAAGGTGTCATGCGCCGATGGGGCTCTGAATCCGGAGACTTTATTTGGCCAATCGTGGTATCCATGAAGGGCGTCCCGAATCCGGAGGCTTTATCGGCCCAAAGGCGTCATGCGCCGATGGGTCTCTGAATTTGGAGACTTTATTTGGGCAATCATGGTATCAACAAAGGGTGCTTCGAATCCGAAGGCTTTATCGGCCCAAAGGCGTCATGCACCGATGAGGCTCCGAATTTAGAGATTATTTGGCCAATCGTGGTATCCGCAAAGGGCGATCTGAATCTGAAGGCTTTATAAGCCCAAAGGCGTCATGCGCCGATGGGGCTCTGAATTCGAAGACTATTTGGCCTATCGTGGTATCGACGAAGGTGCTCCGAATCCAGAGGCTTTATTGGCCAAAAGGCGTCATGCGCTAATGGGGCTACAAATTCGGAGACTATTTGGCCAATCGTAGCATCCACGAAAGGTGATCCGAATCCGAAGGCCTTATCGGCCCTTTGGCCAATCGTGGCATCCACGAAAGGCGATCCGAATCCAGAGGCCTTTTCGACCCAAAGGCGTCACGCGCCGAAGGGGCTCTGAATTCGAAGACTATTTGGCCAATCATGGTATCCACGAAGGGCACTCCGAATCTGGAGGTTTTATCTGCCCGAAGGCGTCATGCGTCGATGGGGCTTTGAATTCGAAGACTATTTGGCCAATTGTGGTATCCACGAAGGTGCTCCGAATACGGAGGCTTTATCGGCCCAAAGGCGTCATGCGCCGATGGGGCTCCGAATTTGGAGACTATTTGGCCAATCGTGGTATCCACGAAAGGCGATCCAAATTCGAAGGCCTTATCGGCCCAAAGGCGTCATGCGCCGATAGGGCTCTGAATTCGAAGACTATTTGGCCAATTGTGGTATCCACGAAGGGTACTCCGAATTCGGAGGCTTTATCAACCCGAAGGCGTCATGCGCCAATGGGGCTCCAAATCCAAAGACTATTTAGCCAAGCATCGTATCCACAAAGGGCGCTCCGAATCTGGAGGCTTTATAGGCCAAAAGTAGTTATGCACCGACGGGGCTCTGAATCCGCAGATTATTTGGCCAATCGTGGTATCCACGAAGGGTGCTCCGAATCCGGAGGCTTCATCGGCCCAAAGGCATCATGTGGCGATGGGGCTCTGAATTTGGTTACTTTATTTGGCCAATCGTGGAATCCACGAAGGGCGCTCCGAATCCGGAGGCTTCATCGGCCCAAAGGTGTCATGCGCCGATGGGGCTCTGAATCCGGAGACTTTATTTCGCCAGTCGTGGTATCCACAAAGGGCACTTCGATTTCGTAAGCTTTATCAGGCCAAGAGCATTAGGCGCTGCCCACGAGGGGCGCTCCGAATCTGGAGACTTCATCGGCCCAAAGGCGTAATGCGCCAATGGGGCTCTGAATCCGGAGACTATTTGGCCAATCGTGGTATCCACGAATGGCACTCCGAATCTAGAGGCCTTATCGGCCAGAAGGCGTTATGCGCCGAGGGGGCTTCGAATTCGGAGACTTTATTTGGCCAATCATGGTATCCACGAAGGGTGCTTCAAATCCAGAGACTTCATCATCCCAAAGGGGTCATGCACCAATGGGGCTTCGAATATGGAGACTTTATTTGGCCAATCGTGGCATCCCCGAAGGTCGCTCCAAATTCGGAGGCTTTATCTGCCCAAAGGTGTAATGCACCGAGAGGGCTCCGAATTCGGAGACTTTATTTGGCCAATCGTGGTAACCATGAAGGGCGCTCCGAATCTGGAGGCTTTATCGGCCCAAAGGATTCATGCACCGATGGGGTTCCGAATCTGGAGACTTTATTTCACTAATCATGGTATCCATGAAGGGCGCTATGAATCCAGAGGCTTTATCAGCCAAAAAGGTGTCATCCGCCGATGGGGATCTGAATTTGGAGACTATTTGGCCAATCGTGGTATCCACGAAAAGCGATCCAAATCTGATGGCTTTATCGGCCCAAAGGTGTCATACGCTGATGGGGCTCTAAATTTGAAGACTATTTGGCCAATCGTGGTATCCATGAAGGGTGCTCCGAATCCGGAGGCTTTATCGGCCCAAAGCCGTCATGCGCGGATGGGGCACCGAATTCGGAGACTATTTGGCCAATTGTGGCATCCACGAAAAGCGATCCGAATCCGGAGGCCTCATCGGCCCAAAGACGTCATGTGCCGATGGGGCTCTGAATTCGAAGACTATTTGGCCAATCATGGTATCCATGAAGGGCACTCCGAATTCGGAGGCTTTATCAGCCCGTAGGCGTCATGCGCCAATGGGGCTCTGAATTCGAAGACTATTTGTGCAATCGTGGTATCCACGAAGGTGCTCTGAATCTGGAGGCTTTATCAGCCCGAAGGCGTCATGAGCCTATGGGGCTTCGAATTTGGAGACTATTTGGCCAATTGTGGTATCCACGAAAGGCGATCCGAATCCGAAGGCCTTATCGGCCCAAAGGCGTCATGCGCCGATGGGGCTCTGAATTTGAAGACTATATGGCCAATCGTGGTATCCACGAAGGGCACTCCGAATCCGGAGGCTTTATCAGCCCGAAGGCGTCATGTGCCAATGCGGCTCCAAATCCAGAGACTATTTAGCCAAGCGTCGTATCCATAAAGGGTGCTCCGAATCTGGAGGCTTTATTGGCCCAATGTCGTCATGCACCGATAGGGCTCTGTATCCGGAGATTATTTGGCCAATCGTGGTATCCACGAAGGGTGCTCCGAATCCAGTGGCTTCATCGGCGCAAAGGCGTCATGTGCCGATGGGGCTCCGAATCCGAAGACTTTATTTGGCTAACTGTGGTATCCACGAAGGGCGCTCCGAATCCGGAGGCTTCATCGGCCCAAAGGTGTCACGCGCAGATGGGGCTTTGAATCTGGAGACTTTATTTGGCCAGTCGTGGTATCCACGAAGGGCGCTCTAAATCTGGAGGCTTTATCAGCCCGAAGGCGTCATGCACCGATGGGGCTCCGAATCCGGAGACTCTATTTGGCCAATCGTGGCATCCACGAAACGTGCTTCGAATCCGGAGGCTTTATTGGCCCAAAGGCATCATGCGCCGATGGGGCTTTGAATATGTAGACTTTATTTAGCCAATCGTGGCATCCACGCAGGGCGCTCCGAATTCGGAGGCTTTATCAGTCCAAAGGCGTCATGCGACACTGGGGCTCCGAATCTGGAGACTATTTGGCCAGTCGTGGTATCCACGACGGGCGCTCTTAATCCGGGGGCATTATCCACCCAAAGCCATCACGCGTCGATGGGGCTCTGAATTTGGAGACTGGCCAAACGTGATATCCACGAAGGGCGCTCCGATTCTGGAGGCTTTATCGTCCCAAGGGCATTATGCGCCATCCACGAAGGGTGCTCCGAATCCAGAGACTTCATCGGCCCAAAGGCGTCAAACGCCGATGGGGCTCCGAATCTGGAGACTTTATTTGGCCAATCGTGATATTCGCGAAGGACGCTCTGAATCTGAAGGCTTTATCTGCCCGAAGGCGTCACGCGCCAATGGGGCTCCGAATCTGGAGATTTTATTTGGCCAATCGTGGTATCCACGATGGGCGCTCCGAATCCAGAGGTTTTATCGGCCCGAACGCGTCATGCGTCGATGGGGCTCTGAATCCGGAGACCTTATTTGGCCAATCGTGGTATCCACGAAGGGCGCCCCGAATCCGGAGGCTTTATTGGCCCAAAGGCGTCATGCACCGATGGGGCTCCGAATTCGGAGACTTTATTTGGCCAATCATGGTATCAACAAAGGATGATCCGAATCCGAAGGCTTTATCGGCCCAAAGGCGTCATGCGCCGATGGGGCTCCGAATCTGAAGACTATTTGGCCAATGATGGTATCCACGAAGGGCACTCCGAATCCGGAGGCTTTATCCGCACGAAGGCGTCATGCGCCGATGGGGCTCCGAATCCAGAAACTATTTAGCCAATCGTGGTATCCATGAAGGGCACTCCTAATCCAGAGGCTTTATCCGGCCAAAGGCGTCATGCACCGATGGGGCACCGAACCCAAAGACTTTATTTCGCCAATCGTGGTATCCATAAAGGGCGCTCCGAATCCGGAGGCTTCATCGGCCCAAAGGTGTCACGCGCAGATAGGGCTTTGAATCTGGAGACTTTATTTGGCCGGTCGTGGTATCCACGAAGGGCGCTCTGAATCTGGAGGCTTTATCAGCCCGAAGGCGTCATGCGCCGATGGGGCTCCGAATCTGGAGACTCTATTTGGCCAATCGTGGCATCCACGAAACGTGGTTCGAATCCGGAGGCTTTATTGGCCCAAAGGCATCATGCGCCGATGGGGCTTTGAATATGTAGACTTTATTTAGCCAATCGTGGCATCCATGCAGGGCGCTCCGAATTCGGAGGCTTTATCAGTCCAAAGGCGTCATGCGCCGATGGGGCTCCGAATCTGGAGACTATTTGGCCAGTCGTGGTATCCACGAAGGGCGCTCTTAATCCGGGGGCATTATCCACCCAGAGCCATCACGCGTCGATGGGGCTCTGAATTTGGAGACTAGCCAAACGTGATATCCACGAACGGCGCTCCGATTCTGGAGGCTTTATCGTCCCAAGGGCATTATGCACCATCCACGAAGGGTGCTCCGAATCCAGAGACTTCATCGGCCCAAAGGCGTCAAACGCCGATGGGGCTCCGAATCTGGAGACTTTATTTGGCCAATCGTGATATTCGAGAAGGACGCTCCGAATCTGAAGGCTTTATCTGCCCGAAGGCGTCATGCGCCAATGGGGCTCCGAATCTGGAGATTTTATTTGGCCAATCGTGGTATCCACGATGGGCGCTCCGAATCCAGAGGTTTTATCGGCCCGAACGCGTCATGCGCCGATGGGGCTCTAAATCCGGAGACCTTATTTGGCCAATCGTGGTATCCACGAAGGGCGCTCCGAATCCGGAGGCTTTGTTGGCCCAAAGGCGTCATGCGCCGATGGGGCTCCGAATTCGAAGACTTTATTTGGCCAATCATGGTATCAGCAAAGGGTGCTTCGAATCCGAAGGCTTTATCAGCCCAAAGGCGTCATGCGCCGATGAGGCTCCGAATTCGGAGATTATTTGGCCAGTCGTGGTATCCACAAAGGACGATCCGAATCCGAAGGCTTTATCGGCCCAAAGGCGTCATGCGCCGATGGGGCTCCGAATCTGAAGACTATTTGGCCAATGATGGTATCCATGAAGGGCACTCCGAATCCGGAGGCTTTATCGGCACGAAGGCGTCATGTGCCGATGGGGCTCCAAATCCGAAAACTATTTAGCCAATCGTGGTATCCACGAAGGGCACTCCTAATCCAGAGGCTTTATCCGGCCAAAGGTGTCATGCACTGATGAGGCACCGAATCCGAAGACTTTATTTCGCCAATCGTGGTATCCACGAAGGGAGCTCCGAATCCGGAGGCTTTATCGGCCCAAAGGCATCATGCGCCGATGGGGCTCCGAATTCGGAGACTATTTGGCCAATTGTAGTATCCACAAAAGGCGATTTGAATCCGAAGGCTTTATCGGCCCAAAGACGTCATGTGCCGATTGGGCTTTGAATTCGAAGACTATTTGGCCAATCATGGTATCCACGAAGGGCACTCCGAATCCGGAGGCTTTATCAGCCCGAAGGCATCATGCGCCGATGGGGCACTGAATCTGGAGACTATTTAGCCAATCGTGGTATTGACGAAGGGTGCTCAGAATCGGAAGGCTTTATCAGTCCAAAGTCGTCATGCGCCGATAGGGCTCCGAATTCGGACACTGTTTGGCCAATCGTGGTATCCACAAAGGGAACTCCGAATCCGGAGACTTTATCGGCCCAAAGGTGTCATGCGCTGATGGCCCTCCGAATTTAGAGATTGGCCAAACGTGATATCCACAAAGGGTGCTCCAATTTCGGAAGCTAAATCGGCCCAAGGACGTTATGCGCTATCCATGAAGGGAGCTCCGAATCCGTAGATTTCATCGGCCCAATGGCGTCATGCGCCGATGGGGCTCTGGATCCAGAGATTATTTGGCCAATCGTGGTATCCACGAAGGGTGCTTAGAATCCGGAGGCTTCATCGGCCCAGAGGCGTCATGCGCTGATGGGGCTCCAAATTCGGAGACTTTATTTGGCCAATCATGGTATCCACGATGGGTGTTATGAATCCGGAGACTTCATTAGCCCAAAAGCGTTATGCGCCGATGGGGCTCTGAATCCGGAGACTATTTGGCCAACCATGGTATCCACGAAGGGCGCTCTGAATCCGGAGGCTTTATTGGCTTGAAGGCGTCATGCGCCGATGGGGTTCCGAATCGGGAGACTTTATTTGGCTAATCGTGGTATCTAGGAAGGGCACTCCGAATCCGGATGCTTCATCGGCCCAAAGGTGTCAAGTGCCGATGGGACTCCAAATTCGGAGACTTTAGTTGCCCAATCGTGGTATCCACGACGAGCGCTCCGAATCCGGAGGCTTTATCTGCCCGAAGGCGTCATGCGCCGATAGGGCTCTGAATCCGGAGACTCTATTTGGCCAATCGTGGTATCCACAAAGCGTGCTCCGAATCCGGAGACTTTATTGGCCCAAAGGCGTCACACGTCGATGGGGCTACGAATACGGAGACTTTATTTGGCCAATCGTGGCATCCATGAAGGGCGCTCCGAATTCGGAGGCTTTATCTGCCCAAAAGCGTCATGCGCCGATGGTGCTCCGAATCCGGAGACTATTTGGCCAATCATGGTATCCACAAAGGGTGCTCCGAATCCGGAGGCATTATTGGCCCAGAGCCGTCACGCGCAGATGGGGCTCTGAATTTGGAGACTGGCCAAACGTGATATCCACGACGGGCGCTCTGATTCTGGAGGCTTTATCGGCCTAAGGGCGTCATGTGCCATCTGAGAAGGGTGCTCCGAATCCAGAGATTTCATCGGCCCAAAGGCGTCATGCGCCAATGGGGCTCCAATCTAGAGACTATTTGGCCAATCGTGGTATCCACGAAGGGCGCTCCGAATCCGGAGGCTTTATCGGCCCAACGGCGTCATGCGCTCATGGGGCTCCGAATTCGGAGACTTTATTTGGCCAATCATGGTATCCACGAACGGCGCTCCGAATCCAGAGGCTTTATCGGCCAAACGGCGTCATGCGCCGATGGGGCTCCGAAAGGCGTCATGCGCCGATGTGGTTCGGAATTCGGAGACTATTTGGCCAATCGTGGTATCCACGAAGGGCGCTCTGAATCCGGAGCCTTTATCGGCCCAAAGCCGTCACGTGCCAATGGGTCTCCGAATTCGGAGACTGGCCAAATGTGATATCCCCGAAGGGCGCTCCGATTCCGGAGGCTTTATCGGCCCAAGGGCGTTATGCGCCGTCCATGAATGGTTCTTCGAATCCGGAGACTTCATCGGCCCAAAGGCGTCATGCGCCGATAGGGCTCCGAATCTGGAGACTTTATTTGGGCAATCGTGGTATCCATGAAGGGTGCTCTGAATCTGGATGGTTTATCTGCCCGAAGGCGTCATGCGCCGATGGGGCTCCGAATCCGGAGGCTTTATTTGGCCAATCGTGGTATCCACGAAGGGCGCTCCGAATTCAGAGGCTTTTTCTGCCTAAAGGCGTCTTGCGCCGATGGGGCATCGAATCTGGAGACTTTATTTGGCCAATCGTGGTATCCACGATGGGCGCTCCAAATTCGGAGGCTTTATCTGGCCAAAGGCATCATGCGCCGATGGGGCTCCGAATCCGGAGACTATTTGGCCTTCGTGCTATCCACGAAGGGTGCTCCGAATCTGGAGGCTTCATCGGCCTAAAGGCGTCATCTGCCGTTGGGGCTCCGAATCTGTAGACTTTATTTGGCCAATCGTGGTATCCACGAAGGGCGCTCCGAATCCAGAGACTTCATCAACCCAAAGGCGTCATGCGCCGATGGGGCTTCGATTCCAGGGACCATTTGGCCAATCATGGTATCCACGAAGGGTGCTCTGAACCCGGAGGCTTAATTGGCCCAAAGGCGTCATACGCCGATGGGTCTCCGATTCCGGAGACTTTATTAGGCCAATCATTGTATCCCCGACGGGCGCTCCGAATCTGGAGGCTTTATCTGCCCGAAGGTGTCATGCATCGATGGGGCTCTGAATCCGGAGGCTTTATTTGGCCAATCGTGGTATCCACGAAGGGCGCTCCGAATCCGGAGGCTTTATCGACCCAAAGGCGTCATGCGGAGATGGGGCACTGAATTCGGAGACAATTTGGCCAATTGTGGTATCTACGAAGGGCTATCCGAATCTGAAAGCTTTATCGACCTAAAGACGTCATGTGCCGATGGGGCTCCGAATCCGGAGACTTTATTTGGCCAATCGTGGTATCCACGAAGGGCACTCCGGATCTGGAGGCTTTATCAGCCCAAAGGCGTCATGCGACGGTGTGGCTGAGAATTCGGAGACTATTTGGCCAATCGTGTCATCCACGATGGGCGATCCGAATCCGAAGGCTTTATCGGCCCAAAGGCGTCAGGTGCCGATGGGGCTTCGAATCCAGAGACTTTATTTTGCCAATTGTGGTATCTACGAAGGGTGCTCCGAATCCAGAGGCTTTATCAGGCCAAAGGCGTCATGCGTCGACGGGGCCCCGAATCCGGAGACTATTTGGCCAATCTTGGTATCTACGAAGGGCGCTCCGATTTCGGTGGCTTTATCGGCCCAAGGGCGTTATGCACCATCCACGAAGGGCGCTCCGAATCCGTAGACATCGTCGGCCTAAAGGCGTCATGCGCCGATGGGGCTCCGAATTTGGAGATTATTTGGCCAATGGTGGTGTCCGTGAAGGGTGCTCTGAATCCAAAGGTTGCATCGGCCCAAAGGCGTCACGCGCCGGCAGGGCTCTGAATCCGGAGACTTTATTTGGCCAATCATGGTATGCACGAACGACGCTCCGAATCCGGAGACTTCATCGGCCCAAAGGCATCATGAGCCGATGGTTCTCCGAATCCGGAGAATTTATTTGGCCAATCGTTGTATCCACGAAGGGCGTTATGAATCCGGAGGCTTTATCTTCCCGAAGGTGTCATGCGCCGATCGGGCTTTGAATACGTAGACAATTTGGCCAATCGCGGTATCGACGAAGGGCGCTCTGAATTACGGGGCTTTATCAGCCGAAAGGTGTGACGCACCGATGGGGCTCCGAATCCGGAGACTATTTGGCCAATCGTGGAATCCACGAAGGGTGCCCCGAATCCGAAAATTTATCGGCCCAAAGGCGTTACGCATTGATGGGGCTCCGAATTCAGAGACTGGCCAAACGTGATATCCATGAAGGGCGCTTCGATTCCGGTGTCTTTATCGGCCCGAGGGCGTTATTCGCTGTCCACGAAGGGCGCTCCGAATCCAGAGACTTCATCGGCCCAAAGGCATCATGCGCCGATGGGGCTCCGAATCTGGAGACTATTTGGCCAATCGTGGTATCCACGAAAGGTGCACCGAATTTGGAGGCTTCATTGGTCCAAAGGTGTCATGCGCCGATGGGGCTCCTAATCCGGAGACTTTATTTGGCCAATCGTGGTATCCACGAAGGGCGCTCCGAATCCGGAGGCTTTGTTGGCCCAAAGGCGTCATGCGCCGGTGGGGCTCCGAATCCAGAGAATTTGTTTGGCCAATACTGGTATCCACGAAGGGCGCTCCGAGTCTAGAGCCTTTATCGGCCCGAAGGCATCATGAGTCGATGGGGCTCCGAATTCAGAGACTTTATTTGGCCAATCGTGGTATCCACGAAGGGTGCTCCGAATCCAAAGGCTTTATCGGCCCAAAGGCGTCAGGCGGCGACGAGGCTCCAAATTTGGAGACTATTTGTCCAATCGTGGTATCCACGAAGGGCGATCCGAATCATAAGGCTTTATCGGCCTAAAGGCGTCATGCACCAATGGGCTCCGAATCCGAAGACTATTTGGCCAATCGTGGTATCCAGGAAGGGCGCTCCGAATCCGGAGGATTTATCAACCCAAAGGCGTAATGCGCCGATGGGGATCCGAATCCGGAGACTATTTGGCCAATCGTGGTATCCACGAAGGGCGCTTCGAATCCGAAGGCCTTATCGGCATAAAGCCGTCACGCGCCAATGGGGCTCCGAATTCGGAGACTGACCAAACGTGATATCCGCGAAGGGCGCTACCATTCCGAAGGCTTTGTTGGCCCTAGGGCGGTATGCGCGGTCCATGATGGGCGCTCTGAATCCGAAGACTTCATCTACCCAAAGGTGTCAGGCGTCGATGGGGCTCCGAATCTGGAGACTTTATTTGGCCAATCGTGGTATCCACGAAGGGTGCTCCAAATTCAGATGCTTTATCGACCCAAAGGCGTCATGCGCCGATGGGGCTCCGAATCCGGAGGCTTTATTTGGCCAATCGTGGTATTCGCAAAGGCCACTCCGAATCTGGAGGCTTTATCTACCCGAATGCGTCATGCGCCAATGGGGCTCCGAATCTGGAGACTTTATTTGGCCAATCGTGGTATCCACGATGGGCGCTCCGAATCCAGAGGCTTTATTGGCCTGAAGGCATCATGCGCCGATGGGGCTCTGAATCCGGAGACTTTATTTGGCCAATCATGGTATCCACGAAGGGCGCTCCGAATCCAGACACTTCATCGGCCCAAAGGCATCATGTGCCGATGGGGCTCCGATTCCAGAGATTTCATTTGGCCAATTGTTGTATCCACGAAAGGCGCTCTGAATTCGGAGGCTTTATCTTCCCGAAGGTGTCATGCGCCGATGGGGCTCCCAATTTGGAGACTTTATTTGGCCAATCGTGGTATCCACGAAGGGCAATCCGAATCCGAAGGCTTTATTGGCCCAAAGACGTCATCCACCGATGGGGCTCCGAATTCGGAGACTTTATTTGTCCAATCGTGGTATCCACGAAGGGCACTCTTAGTCCGGAGGCTTTATTGGCCCAAGGCGTCATGCACCGATGGGGCGCTGAATTCGGAGACTTTATTTGGCCAATCATGGTATCCACGAAGAGTGCTCCGAATCCAGAGGCTTTATCGGCCCAAAGGCATCATGCGATGATGGGGCTCCGAATTCGGAGATTATTTGGCCAATCTTTGTATCCACGAAGGGCTGTCTGAATCCGAAGGCTTTATCGGCCCAAAGGCGTCATGCGCCGATGGGGCTCCAAATTCGAAGACTATTTGGCCAATCATGGTATTCGAGAAGGGCACTCCGAATCCGGTGGCTTTCTCGGCCCGAAGGCGTTATGCGCCGATGGGGCTATGAATCCGGAGACTATTTAGCCAATTGTGGTATCCACAAAGGGCGCCCCGAATCCGGAGGCTTTATCGGCCCAAAGGGATCATGCCCCGATGGGGTTCCGAATCTAGAGACTTTATTTGGCCAATCGTGGTATCCTTGAAGGGCGCTCCGAATCCAGAGGCTTTATCGGCCCAAAGGCATCATGCGCCGATGGGGCTCCGAATCCGGAGACGATTTGGCCAACCGCGGTATCCACGAAGCGCGTTCCGAATTCGAAGCCTTTATCGACCCAAAAGCATAATGCGTCGTTAGGTCTCCGAATTTGAAAACTATTTGGCCAATCGTGGTATCCACGAAGGGCACTTCGAATCTGGAAGCTTTATCGTCCAGAAGACGTCATGCGCTGATGTGGCTCCGAATCCGGAGACTATTTGGCCAACCGTGGTATCCACGAAGGGCAATCTGAATCCGGAGGCTTTATCGGCCCAAAGGCGTCATGCGCCGATGGGGCTCCAAATCCAGAGACTATTTTGCCAATCGTGGCATCTACGAAGGGCGCTCTGAATCTGGAGGCTGTATCGGTCCAAAGCAGTCACGCGCCGATGGGACTCCGAATCCAGAGACTATTTGGCCTATCGTGGTATCCACGAAGGGTGCTCCGAATCCGGAGCCTTCATCGGCCCAAAGGCATCATGTGCCGATGGGGCTCCGAATTTGGAGACTTTATTTGGCCAATTGTGGTATCCACGAGGGGCACTTC
This sequence comes from Camellia sinensis, assembly GCF_004153795.1. Lineage (NCBI taxonomy): Eukaryota > Viridiplantae > Streptophyta > Magnoliopsida > Ericales > Theaceae > Camellia > Camellia sinensis. Next base: position 1,529,434 of record NW_021025249.1, read on the forward strand.
GATTCCGAAGACTTTATCTTCCCGAAGGCGTCATGCGCTGATGTGGCTCCGAATCCGGAGACTTTATTTGGCCAATCATGGTATCCACGAAGTGCACTCAGCATTCAAAGGCCTTATCTGCCCATAGGCGTCATGCGCCGATGGGGCTCCGAATCTGGAGACTTTATTTGGGCAATCACGGTATCCGCGAAGGTCGCTCCGAATCCGAAGGCTTTATGGGCCCAAAGGCGTAATGCTCCGATGGGGCTTCGAATCTAGAGACTTTATTTGGCCAATCGTGGTATCCACAAAGGGCGCTCCGAATCCGGTGGCTTTATCAGCCCAAAGGCGTTATGCGCTGATGGGGTTCCAAATTCGGAGACTTTATTTGGCCAATCGTGGTATCCACGAAGAGTGCTCCGAATCTGAAGGCTTTATCGGCCCAAAGGCGTCATGCGCCGATGGGGTTCCGAATTCGGAGACTTTATTTGGCCAATCGTGGTATCCATGAAGGGTGTTCCGAATCCGGAGGCTTTATCGGCCCATAGGCGTCATGCAGCGATGGGGCTTCGAATACGGAGACTATTTGGTGAATCGTGGTATCCACAAAGGGCAATCCAAATCCGAAGGCTTTATCGGCCCAAAGGCGTCATGCGCCGATGGTGATCCGAATGCGGAGACAATTTCGCCAATCGTGGTATCCACGAAGGGCGCTCCGAATCCAGAGGATTTATCGGCCCATAGCCGTCACGTATCGATGGGGCTCCGAATTCGGAGACTGGCCAAACGTGATATCCACGAAGGGCGCTCCGATTTTGGAGGCTCTATCGGCCCAAGGGCGTTATGCGTCGTCCACGAAGGGCACTCCGAATCCGGAGACTTCATCGGCCCAAAGGCATCATGCGCCGTTGGGGCTCCGAATCTGGAGACTTTATTTGGCCAATCGTGGTATCCACGAAGGGTGCTCTGAATCTAGATGCTTTATCTGTCCGAAGGCATCATGCGCCAATGGGGCTCCGAATCCGGAGACTTTATTTGGCTAATCGTGGTATCTATGAAGGGCACTCCGAATTTGGAGGCTTTATGTTCCCAAAGGCGTCATGCGTCGATGGGCACCGAATCCAGAGACTTTATTTGGCCAATCGTGGTATCCACGATGGGTGCTCTGAATTCGGAGGCTTTATTTGCCCAAAGGCGTCATGCGTTGATGGGGCTCCAAATCCGGAGACTATTTGGCCAGTCGTGGTATCCACGAAGGGTGCTCCGAATCCGAAGGCTTCGTCACCCCAAAGGAGTCATGCGCCGTTGGGGCTCTGAATCTGTAGACTTTATTTGGCCAATCATGGTATCCACGAAGGGCGCTCCGAATCCGGAGAGTTCACTAACCCAAAGGCGTTATGCGCCGATGGGCCTTCGATTCCGGAGACCATTTGGCCAATCGTGGTATCCACGAAGGGTGCTCCGAATCTGGAGGCTTAATTGGCCCAAAGGCTTCATGCGCCAATGGGGCTCCGATTCCGAAGACTTTATTTGGCCAACCGTGGTATCCACGATGGGCGCTCTGAATCCGGAGGCTTTATCTACCCGAAGGCGTCATGCGCCGATTGGGCTTTGAATCCGGAGACTTTATTTGGTCAATCGTGGTATCCACGAAGGGCGCTCCGAATTCGGAGGCTTTATCGGCCCAAAGGCGTCATGCGGCGATGGGGCTCCGAATTCGGAGACAATCTGGCCAATCGTGGTATCTAAGGATCGCTATCCAAATCCGAAGGCTTTATCGACCTAAAGATGTCATGCCCCAATGGGGCCCCGAATCCGGAGACTTTATTTGGCCAATCGTGGTATCCACGAAGGGCGCTCTGAATTCGGAGGCTTTATCTGCCCGAAGGAGCCATGTGCCAATTGGGCTCCGAATCCGAAGACTTTATTTGGCTAATCATGGTATCCACGAAGGGCGCTCCAAATTCGGAGGCTTTATCGGCCTAAAGGCGTTATGCGCCAATGGGGCTACAAATCTGGAGACTTTAATTGGCCAATCGTGGTATCCACGAAGGGCGCTTCGAATCCGGAGGCTTTATCGGCCCAAAGGCGTCATGCGGCGATGGGGTTGCGAATTTGGAGACTATTTGGCCAATCGTGGTATCCACGAAGGGTGATCCGAATCTGAAGGCTTTATCGGCCTAAAGGGGTTAGGCGCTGATGGGGCTCCGAATCTGGAGACTTTATTTTGCCAATCGTGGTATCCACGACGGGTGCTCCGAATCCGGAGGCTTTATCGGCCCAAAGGCATCATGCGCCGAAGGGGCCCCAAATCCGGAGACTATTTGGCCAATCGTGGTATCCACGAACGGCACTCCGATTCCGGTGGCTTTATCGGCCCAAGGGCGTTATGCACCATCCACGACGGGCGCTCCGAATCCTTAGACTTCGTCGGCCCAAAGGCGTCATGCGCCAATGGAGCTCCGAATCCGGAGATTATTTGGCCAATCGTGGTATCCACGAAAGGTGCTCTGAATCTGGAGGCTTCATCGGCCCAAAGGCGTCATGTGCCGATGGGGCTCTAAATTCGAAGACTTTATTTGGCCAATCGTGGTATGCACGAACGACGCTTCGAATCCGGAGACTTCATCGGCCCAAAGGCGTCATGCGCCGATGGGGTTCCGAATTCGGAGAATTTATTTGGCCAATCAATGTATCCGCGAAGGGCGCTCCGAATCCGGTGGCTTTATCGGCCATAGGCGTCATGTGCCGATGGGGCTTCGAATCCGGAAACTTTATTTGGCCAATCGTGGTATCCACGAAGGGCATTACGAATCCAGAGGCTTTATCTTCCCAAAGGCATCATGCGCCGATGGGGCTCTGAATCTGAAGACTATTTGGCCAATCGCGGTATCCACGAAGGGCACTCCAAATCAGGAGGCTTTATCGGCCCAAAGGCGTTATGCACTGATGGGGCTCCGAATCCGGAGACTATTTGGCCTATTGTGGAATCCACGAAGGGCGCTCCGAATCCTGAGGCTTTATCGGCCCAAAGGCGTCACGCGTCGATAGGGCTCCGAATTCAGAGACTGGCCAAACGTGATATCCATGAAGGGTGCTCCGATTCTGAAGTCTTTATCGGCCCGAGGGCGTTATGCGCCGTCAACGAAGGGCGCTCCGAATCTAGAGACTTTATCGTCCCAAAGGCGTCATGCGCCGATGGGGCTCCGAATCCGGAGACTATTTGGCGAATCGTGGTATCCACGAAGGATGCTCCGAATCCGAAGGCTTCATCAGCCCAAAGGCGTCGTGCGCCGATGGGGCTCCGAATCAGGAGACTTTATTTGGCCAATCGTGGTATCCACGAAGGGTGCTCCGAATCTGGAGGCTTTATCTGTCCGAAGGCGTCATACACCGTTGGGGCTCCGAATCTGGAGACTTTATTTGGCCAGTCGTGGTATCCACGAAGGGCGTTTCGAATCCGGAGGCTTTATCGGCCCAAAGGCGACGTGCGCTGATAGGATTCCGAATTCAGAGACTGGCCAAACGTGATATCCACGATGGGCGCTCCGATTCTGGATGCTTTATCGACCCGAGGGCGTTATGCGCCGTCCACGATGGGCGCTCCGAATCCGGAGATTTAATCGGCCCAAAGGCATCATGCGCCGATGGGGCTCTAAATCTAGAGACAATTTGGCCAATCGTGGTATCCACAAAGGATGCTTCGAATTCGGAGGCTTCATCGGCCCAAAGGTGTCATGTGCCGATGGGGCTCTGACTCCGGAGACTATTTGGCCAATCGTGGTATCCACAAAGGGTGTTTTGAATTCGGAGGCTTCATCGGCCCAAAGGCGTCTGTAGACACCCATTTTTGACCGTCCTCAAGACTTGGACGTCACCGCTTGAACACTCGGTGATCATCCATGTTCGTGTTTGTTTTGAGTTGCCGGAGGTCTTGGCTACGTGCTTTGCCTCAGGATCTCTCGACTTGCTTGTTCTGTGCTTGGTTTTACACCAAGGACTTGTTTGTTTTTGCACCTAAGGCTAGAGAGTAGCTTGCTAGCTACCCCTGATACCCACCGGCCATGGCTTGAGGCCACCGGCCGTGTTTTGAGGCTACCGGCCATTGGTGAAATAGTCCATTGGCCGGTTGGCATTTTGTGTGGCCGGCCGACCACCTGTTTGGCCGATGGCCTCCTTTTCTGGCCGGTACCACCATTTTGCCTTTTTCAGGCATGGTGCATGCCTGCTGTGCCAGCTAGAATGCACAAACCCTGCCCCCGTGCACATCTGTGGCTGTTTTTCCCCTTTTGCATGCTTTTGGTCTCGCTTCTTGAGGAAGCTTGGACCTTTGTCTTAGCTTCCTCAAGAAGCTTGAACCCTGCCTCAGCTTCCTCAGGAAGCCTTGGCCCTTTTGCGTTGGCTTCTTGAAGAAGCCTTGATCTTTTTATTTAGCTTCTCTTCGAAGCCTAGCACCTTTGAGGGTCTATATAAGGAGACAAACCCTCTCCTTGGTTTTGGTTTAGTAAAATCAGACCTAGAACATATATATTCTGATACATACATCTTCTCTTTCTATATCTCCCTCTTTCTCTTCATTTGTGTGTGTTTGAGGGCCTAAAAGGGTGATTTGTTCTTACATTTTCACTAAGACACACACCATTACACCATACTTCGTCTTTGGGAGGTGTTGAGGGTTTATTCTTGAGGTTTTGAGCTGGTTTTGATCAGAAGAAGCTGGCTGGACTTGCTGTTCTTGAGGTGTTCTTCAAGGGTAACACTTTTGCTTTAAATTCCCCAATCTTGCACCAACTTTTGACCTGCGTTGCATACTGATTTGAGCCTCATGTATAACTAAAAAAAGCCTTGTATTTGCATGCTTAAGATACTTCATTAAGGTCATTTTGTTGTTTGGGGTCGATCTCCCCCTCTTAGGCCTTGTTTGGCCCTTTTTGTGCTCTCTTTGATAAGCTTTGGGGACTTTTGTGTATTGGCCTTCTCACCACTGAAATCCAGTGGATTTTCAGTGGTGAAGAAGGGGTTTTGAAGTATTGCATAGGGGAGGGACACCCTTCTCCCTTGGTCTCTCTTTTGTTTGCATTTTTGGCCCATAAGGATAGCATGTATGATTAGTTGTTCTTGGCTTCATTCCAGAGGTTTTTGGGTGTTATTGGGTCATATTATGCCTCTATTTTCTTGTCGGATTAAAGGTCCCTTGCATGCATAATATACTTGCTTTGTATTCCCCCGTTACGCCTAGAAGTGCATCATGCATTTAACCTACTATGCACTTATGTTTTGGCCTAACTTTGTGAAGTTTTTAGCCATGTCTTACCATGCTTAAGGTCTGTTGGGAGCTTATTTGATCATATTTACCATGTTTGGTATAGCCCCTTTGTATTTTGGCTTGTGAGCCTTGAGGGTGTGAGTCATGAGCATGTTTTAGTTGGGTTGTTTCAATGATTTAGAGTCATTTCACATGCCATTTCAGTCCCTAATCCATGTTCCTATGCATATATCCATCACCCTTTTCATGCCTTGAAGAGGTGTCCTTTTGTGCTTTGAAATGAGCATTGTGCATGCTTATGTATTTAAGTTTTTAGGGTTGCCATATCAGTGGGTTTTGGGGCATATTTTGATGCATAAAAACTCTGTTTTGGGTTGCTTAGTTCATGCCATGTTTGCTTGGGGGAGGTGTTGAGCAATGCTCTCTTTTGTGGCCTTGAATACCTTCTATTTTGCAT
>NW_021025249.1:1555275-1706402 GCF_004153795.1 Camellia sinensis
AATTTTTAGAGCCTATGGTGAAATTTAATTGGAAATTGATTTGGATCAAATTAATTAGATTAAATTAATGAATTAAGTGCCCAATTGTTTTATAATAAAATAATGTGTTGAGTGGGGGGGCCTTTATACACTCAATTTCTCTCCTTAGCTTCATTTGGCTGATTATAAACTCTAAGAAAAGAGAAAAGGGTCGGCTAGAGAGAGGAAGAAAGAGAGTTGGGTGTTTGGCTCAAGTTTGTGAAGAGTGGAGGATTAAACTCTAGATTTGACCATAACTTGGGAAGAGTAAAGCCTCTAGGTAAGTGGACTCATGAATATTGAGTTGTAATTTTGTGAATTTAAATTGGAATAATGGTCAAGAACATGAATTTGATTGAGCATGATGTAATTGAATTGGTTTTGTTGAATTGAGAGCCAATATGTGCATGCATGTAAGAAATTGTTTTGAATTTGCATGTTTGAGCTTGAAATACATGATTCATGTAGAGTTTTGGTTAAAGCTCATGTTATGATCACCATTTGTATCATCTAAGTTGAGAATGAGAGTAATACATCACATGCATGTACAATTTATGAGGATAGGAGCTTTGAATACATGAATGTGTTATGATGAAAATGCGTTTGGTGTAATTTAAGCCATGCATGTGATTATTTTGTGAAATTGAGCTCCATTATGTTGTAATTTAGTGTTTGTACCATGTTAGTACATGAATATGTGAAGTTTGAGCTGAAATAATGTGTTTGGGGCCTTTGAACATCAAATTGAAGCTCAAGAACATGTTCTGGATTTTCTAGAATTTTGATGCTCGCTCGAGCGGGGAAACCACCGCTCGAGCGTGAAATTCGCGTTCTCAGTATTTTCTGCAAACATGGTGTTCGCTTGAGCGGGGAGCCATGTAGAAAGGCCTTCCGCTCGAGCGCCAGAGTTCGCGATTGAGCGTAAATTTGACATACCCAGCACTTTTGCAGGCCTCAAGGGTCCGCTCGAGCGGGGAAGTCCACGCTCGAGCGGGGACCCTGTTTTCTGAAATTTTGAAAAGACATTTTGTATTTGATTTTCTGTTCTCTTTCACTTCCAAGTACTCTTAAGCATGCATTGAGCATTGTAATTGAGTTAAAGAGATAAGAATGAAGCCTAAAGAGGAAAATGTGAATTTAGAACGGGTCGAATTGTTTGTGACCTTTTTGTGTTCATGGAATGTATAGGGTCGAGCTCCAGGGCAAACCAACCAACCGATCACTGTGAGTAATATCTTAACAAAGATATCTGAAATATGTTGTTGTCCAAATTACTTACTTCTATGTGAGTTTTATAAGTTCGTTGATTCGATTAGTGGACAATGTTGCTATTCCAAATGAATGGGCCAGAGGCCAGTTTGATCTGAATAATAGAGTGGATGGGCCAGAGGCCGTTTTGACAAGAACGAATGAATGGGCCAGAGGCCGTTTTGACATGAATGAATGGGCCAGAGGCCGTTTTGACATGAATGAATGGGCGAGAGGCCGTTTTGACACGAATGAATGAATGGGCCAAAGGCCGTTTTGACACGAATGAACGTTTGGGCCAAAGGTCGTTTTGACACGAATGAATGATTGGGCCAAAGGCCGTTGCGATACCAATAAATGAATGGGCCAAAGGTCAGTTGACATAAATGAAAATATGAATTGGGCCCAAGGCCGTTTGAAGTATGTTATTCTACATATCGTTTGTATAACTTCTTTATTTGGTATTACTCACTGGGCTATCGCTCACGCTCATTCATGTGTCTATAGGTGAGCCAAGAGAAGTCCAGACCCAGCCCCAGTGATGTCTGTGTGGAACAACAAAGGTTTTGAAGAGTCAGCCCTTGCATCTCACGCACGAGACCCATCTTCGCCTTTTGTCATTCTGTTTTATTTTGTCATGCGGGCGAAGTCTTTGAATATGTTGTATACAGTTTTCTTGGGTTGACTTAGACTTATATGATCCTGTATGTACAGAACATTGTGCAGTACGTATTTTGTTATGAGTTATTAATATGCGCATGTATGGTTTGTTATGATGTGCCATGTAAGCAGAGCTCTATGGACAAAGTTTTAAAATGGTTCCGTTTGGCCCCCATTAACTCTGTTAACATACTTTTGGTTTGGTTTGAGGTCGTAGGTAATTTCGTGATTACTGGCCGGTTATGTCCTCAACCCACGGGAGCGGGTTCGGGTCATGACAGAGTGGTATCAGAGCATGAGTTAACAACTCACACACTTGTCCAAAAGTGCAATAAGCGTCTAGAAAAGATCTAGGATGCATTCATGTGATAAGTATGAATTTGGAAGCATCGAGAATATGCCTAACTGTTTTGATATGAACGATTATGTGCTATAAATTTGTGAATTGCTTGCGTTGCAATTGTTTGAATATGTGTGCTTTCTAGTATAAGCATACTTGTGTATCTTTTGTATAAAGTATAATGTAAGTTTAATCAGATGGTGAGAACAAGAGGTGATGAGATAGGGGAGTCCTCTACTGCCAGAATAGACAGAATGGAAAGACTGATACAAGAAATGGCAGAAACTTTGAGACAGCAACAGGAGTGGCAGCAACCACATCCACCACCTCCACCTCTGGGACCACCCGTGCCAATTAATCAGAATGACGATCGGATAATAGCACTCACCAAAGAATTCAAGAAAATGAAACCACCACAGTTCCACGGGGGACTAGATCCGTTGAAAGCCGAAGCATGGGTTCTCAGCATTGACAAACTATTTCAGTCTGGGAAACTATATTGTGGGGAAAGATGTTATTCAAGCCATTAGAACCTTTTTTGAGTCTGGGAAATTGCTATCTGAGATTAACAGTACCATTATTGCTCTCATTCCCAAAATTCCCAACCCTGTAAAGGTGGGTGACTTTAGACCCATATCTTGCTGCAATACCATTTACAAATGCATTGCCAAGATCATTGCTAACATGATTAAAATTGTTCTTCCTGATCTTATTGATCCTGTTCAGTCTGCATTTGTTCAGGGTAGGAGAATTTCTGACAACATTTTCCTATCCCAAGAACTTATGAGAGGGTACCATAGGAAGTCACCTACTCCGAAGTGTGCCATGAAAGTGGATATCATGAAAGCTTATGATAGTGTGCGTTGGGAGTTTATTATTGATATCCTCAAGGCTATGGCTTTCCCTCCTATCATGGTCTCTTGGATCCAGGCTTGCATCACAAGCCCTTCGTTTTCTATTTGTATCAATGGGAGCCTCCATGGTTATTTCAAAGGGGCTAGAGCGTTACAACAAGGTGATCCTATGTCCCCTTATTTATTTGTGTTAGCCATGGAGATTCTTGCCAAAATCTTAGCTGAGAAATCCACTCTTCCGCATTTTAAGTTTCATTGGAGATGCGAGAAGACCAAAATCATCAATCTCTGCTTTGCTGATGATCTCATGATCTTTAGTAGAGCAGATGGGCCTACTGTTAATCTTATTATGGAAGGCCATGAGGAATTCTCTAAACTTTCAGGCCTAACTCCTAATTCCAGTAAGAGTAACATTTATTTTTCTGGATGTGAGATGGGGTTAAGAATGGCAATTCTTGAGATTGCTAGATTTAAAGAGGGGACCCTTCCTGCCAAATATCTTGGTGTTCCACTCATTACCACTAAATTGAGGGCCTCTGATTGTGTTCCCCTCACTGAAAGAATCACAAAAAGAGTGAAGAATTGGACTAATAAAGCTCTATCTTATGCGAGTAGGAGTCAACTTATCTAGTCCATTCTTTTTTCCATGCAAGTGTATTGGTCTTCCCTTTTTATTCTTCCTAAGAAGGTTATTAAGCAGATTGAGAGTATACTGAGAGCTTTCCTTTGGTCTGGTAGTGATCTTAAAACTCATAGTGCCAAAATTGCTTAGGAGTCGGTGTGTGCTCCTAAAAATAAGGAGGGGTCTTGGTTTCAAATCCTTAGATATCTGGAATAGAGCTGCTATTGCCAAGCATATTTGGTTCTTATTTTTCGGGAGGGGGGGGGAGGAGTCTATGTGTTGTCAGTGGGTCAAGTCTTATTTACTTAACGGAAAGAGCTTTTGGAAAGTTAAAGTTCCAAATGGCCCATCCTGGGTGTGGAGGAAAATATTGTCCCTTAGGGATTGGATGTCCCCTTTGATTACTCACCAAGTTGGCAGTGGGGAGTCCATTTTCCTTTGGTACGATAATTAGCATCTCCTTGATCCTCTTTGGAATAAATATGGGGGAAGAGTTATGTATGACTCATGCCTTAACAGTGAGTCTAAAGTTAGTCAAATCATTGATGGTAATTCTTGGAAGTGGCCCACTCCTAACTCTTGGGAAATTCAGGAGTTGATATCCTCTACTCCTGTTTGTTGTAAACCTAATACTTCCATGTGTGACCAAACAGTTTGGAAACTTACTAGTGATGGTCAGTTTTCTATTCACTCAGCTTGGGATCATTGGAGAAATAGATTTGCTAGAGTGGGTTGGCATAAACTGCTTTGGGGCCCTCATAGGATTCCCAAAGTCAGTTTTATAGTCTGGGTGGCTATTCACAATAGACTATATACTGGTGATAGGTTAACTGTGTTTGGTTTGGCATCTCAATCTCAATGCCCTTTTTGCCTAAAATCTGGGGAAAGTCACTCCCATTTATTCTTTAAGTGCATCTTTTCTAACGGGATTTGGTGTGCTATTGAGGCCATGTGTAATATAAACTGACCTGATTTAGATTGGCCTGACATTGTCGCATATGCTACTAAAGAGGCTAAATGTAATTCTTGGAGGGCTAATATCCTTAGCAATGCTTTCTTGTGTTCTGTTTACTACATTTGGATTGAGAGAAATAACCGTATTTTTAACAAAGAATTTAAACCCAAAGAAGTGGTTATTAAATCTATCATCCAGATGGTTAGAAACAGAATGATATCCATCAAGAATTTACCTAGTTCCACAGGTGACAGTTGGTTTCTTGCTAAATGGAATCTGCCAGAGACAATTCTAAAGCCCCACATTATTAGATATGGGAGGGCTGCTGAGTGATGTAAGTTCACTACATGAGGGTTGAGTGTTGGTGAGCAAATAGAGTTTCCTAATGGTTTGGTCATGTGCAGGTGCTGCTTTATGTTTCCCGTGGACTCATTATTTATTATTTGAGGGTTGAGTGTTGTGAGGAATTCTCAAACTGTCACTTCACAATTTGGGTTGAGTGATCTTAGCTAGATAAATTTTGCTAATGTTTATATATAGTGTAATTATTTATGTGCAGGTTAAAGAAGCAAAATCTGAGTGGTGTGAGTTCCTAAAATGTGGGCCAAGTGAATTAAGTGCCTATAATTAGTGTTTTGTTCCAGTATTCAATTTTAGATGGTTTTATATATGCTGGATATACTCATATATGGCTGTCCTTACAGGGTGTATTACAATGTTTGAGTTCTACTTGGGATGCATGGGTTGGCTGATCTAGTCCTCCCTAGGTGATTGCTGCTTTGGTGTAACAATGGCTTCATACCTATTGGAGTTTCGGGTTGATTGGTTCTCTGTGATGGCTGCTCGAAGCGCCTATTGGATAAAAATTTGTCTTTATTTTACTTTATTTAAACTCTGTTTGTTTTGTTTTATTAGACAGTTTACAGTGGCTTCTCGTTGGATGGGCTATCCATGCGGGTTGTGCATGGTTTAGTAGCTTAATTTTTTTTCACAGGGTTCTTTTCTAGGTCTGTTGTTGGTGTGTTCATGGTCCTCATCCGTAAGAATGCGGCCTATGAACATATTTTGGATCTCTCTTTTAGCTAGTTATTTCTACAGCCTATTTCATTTTCTAGTTTTCTGTTTTTTCCTTTGGTGTTTGTTCTGTTTTGTTTTGTTTCGGCATAACTTTGTTGGGTTGTTTGCCTCCGTGGCTTTTTATTTTGATCATGTATAGTTTTCATTAGGTCCTGGGTATTCTCTGTTTTTCTTTTATCTATGTCTTATTCACCCAAAAAAAAAAAAAAAAATATTTGAAGTGTTCCCTTGCTCGGAGACACAGAAGGTGCTTCTAGCCACTTTTATGCTAGAAGACGAGGCAAGAAGATGGTGGATGTTAATGCGAGAAAATCATAAAAATGTTTACTAGGTGAAATTTCTGGAGATTTTCCATGACAAGTACTTCCCGCAATGTGTTCGGGATAGGAAAGTAGCAGAGTTCATGGAACTTAGGCAAGTTAGCATGGCTGTAGCTGAGTATGAGGCCAAATTCACTTAATTGGCTACGTTTGCACCACACGTGATTGACACTGACAATAAGAAGGCGAGACATTTTGAAGGTGGGCTCCGAAGTGACATTTTAGAAAGAGTGAATGTCTTGAAGCTAGAAACCTACATTGGGGTACTAGACAGGGCCATAATATCAGAGGCTAACATAGCCAGACAGGCTAACCCAACAACTGACTGGAAAAGTAACAAAAGGCAAGGCTTCTTCTCAAAGAAGAAATTTTCAAAAAAGCAAAATACAGGCTCTTCAAATACTTCAAATTCTTCCTGAGACACAGCTCCCATGTGCAATATTTGTAGCAGAAAACACCGTGGAGTTTGTTACCGTGTGTTAGGAGCCTGTTTCAAATGTGGGAAACAAGGGCATATGGCCCGAGATTGTAATCAGAACAGTGGGAAACTAGCTGCTAACTTAACAGCATCAATCCCAAAGCCGGGAAATACTATGAGACCTGCTACCACCGGGGATACCATGAGACAAGGGAGAGTTTTTGCGCTTGTTCCGGGTGATACACGGAATGCCAACGCAGTTGTCTCAGGTACTATTTCTATATGTAATCAGGATACTTTTGTGTTAATTGACTCCGGGTCCACACACTTTTTTGTGACATGTGCATTTGCATCTAGATTGAATGGACCTCTAGAATTACTGCCATATCTGCTATGTGTGTCTGCTCCATCTGGGGAATCTGTATTGTGTGAATCCATATACCGATTTTGTGACATGCATATTGAGGATGCTATCCTATATGTAGATTTGTTGCCCTTGAAGTTTAGGCATCTCGATGTAATTTTGGGCATGGATTGGTTGACCAAATATTGTGCCACCATTGATTGTGTGACGAAACGGGTTGTGTTTAAACCACCAGAACATAAAGAGAATGTGTTTGTAGGTAATGGGGTAGTGTCTCCACCTTATTTGATATCTGCAATGAAAGCATGCAAACTGATCAGGAAAGGGTGCCAGGGTTGTTTGTGCTATGTGTTGTCTGAACAATCTGTGAATGTTGAATTGAAAGATATCCCTATTGTTAGAGAATTTCCAGATATGTTTCCAAATGAATTACTAGGGGAATTGGTAGATAGGGAGATAGAGTTTACTATTGAAACTGTGCCAGGCACCCAGCCCATTTCTAAAACTCCCTACAAAATGGCTACTGCTGAAATGAAAGAACTGAAAGAACAGTTACAAGACTTGCTTAACAAGGGGTTTCTCCAACCTAGCGCTTCACCTTGGGGTGCACCAGTACTATTTGTGAAAAAGAAAGATGGAACCCTACGCATGTGTATCGATTATAGAGAATTGAACAAGGTAACAATAAAGAACAAATATCCCCTACCCCGTATTGATGGCTTATTTGACCAGTTGCAGGGATTAGAGGTGTTTTCTAAGATTGATTTGAGGTTCGGGTATCATCAGTTGAAAGTCAAGGCAGAAGATGTTGAGAAAACCGCATTCAGAACGAGGTATGGACATTTTGAGTTTCTTGTTATGCCATTTGGAGTGACTAATGCTCCGGCAACATTTATGGACTTAATGAACCAAATTTTTAAAACCTACCTTGACGAATTTGTTGTGGTTTTTATCGATGACAGTTTGATATATTCTAAAGATAGACTTGAACATGAACACCATTTGAGAATTGTCTTACAAATACTTCGGGAAAGGAAATTATTTACTAAGCTAAAGAAATGTGAGTTTTGGTTGGATGAAGTTGTTTTCTTAGGGCATGTTATCAACAACAAAGGGATTTCAGTGGACCCATAGAAAATAAAAGCAATTGTGAATTAGCCCACACTGACGAATGTAACAGAGGTTCGCAGTTTCATGGGCTTGGCCGGGTACTACAGGAGGTTTGTGAAGGACTTTTCAAAATTAGCTGTGCTTCTTACCCAATTGACATGAAAAGGGCAACCATTTGAATGGAACGATGAAAGAGAAGCTGCCTTTCATGAACTGAAAACAAGATTGACCACTACACCAGTACTAACATTGCCCACAGGTATGGAAAATTTTGTGATTTTCAGTGAGGCGTCTTATAAAGGTTTGGGTTGTGTATTAATGCAGAACGGAAAGGTTATTGCTTATGCCTCCCGACAGTTGAGACCACACGGGAAAAACTACCTAATGCACGATTTGGAATTGCCGCAGTTGTTTTTGCTTTGAAAATCTGGCGGCATTATTTGTATGGGGCAAAGTGTGAAGTTTACGCGGATCACAAAAGTCTGAAATACTTTTTCACGCAGAAGGAGTTGAATATGCGACAGAGGAGATGGCTGGAACTGATAAAGGATTATGATTTAGAGATTCAGTATCACCCCGGGAAAGCTAACATAGTTGCTGATGCCTTAAGCAGAAAATCAACGGGGAGGATGGCTTGTTTGCTTACTGAACAGAAAGAGATCTTGCAAGATTTTGAGAAGTCTGAAATTGAAGTGGTAATGTGTGAACAGGGTGAGTTGATAGCCGCTATTACGGCCGAGTCGGCAATCATTGATAAAATCAAACAGAAACAGAAAGAGGATGAATTCCTCAAGAAGGTGATAGGTGAATTTGAGACAAGTCCGAAAGCAGAGTTTGGCATTGTGAATGAAGTGTTGAGATTTTGGAACAAAATGTGTATCCCAGATATTCCGGAACTAAAGAAGAGGGTTTTAGATGAAGCCTACAAATCAGCGTTTGTTATGCATCCGAGTAACAATAAAATGTATCGGGATTTCAAATAGACCTATTAGTGGCCTAAGATGAAGAAAGAGATTGCAGAATATGTGTCCAAATGTCTTCAGTGTCAGCAAGTTAAAGCTGAACATCAAAAACCAGGCGGTCTACTACAACCTCTCCCTATTCCTGAATGGAAGTGGGAGCATGTGACTATGGATTTTGTTGTTGGCCTACCTTGGACTTCTCGAGGTATGGATTCTATTTCGGTTGTAGTTGATAGACTGACTAAATCTGTACATTTTCTGCCTGTCAAAACGACATTTAATGCTTATAAATTAGCTACTATTTATGTTGATGAGATCGTCCGTTTACACGGAGTTCCGGTATCTATTGTGTTGGATAGAGATCCGAAATTTGTATCTAGATCGTGGAAGAGTTTGTAGGAAGCTATGGAGATGGAACTGAGGTTCAGTACTGCATTCCACCCACAGACAGATAGGTAATCAGAACGAACAATACAAACTTTGGAAGATATGCTTCGGATGTGTGCTTTAGATTTTCAGGGGAGTTGGGAAGACTATTTGCCACTTGCGGAATTCGCTTATAATAACAGCTTCCACTCCAGCGTCGGTATGGCACCATACGAGGCTTTGTATGGTAGAAGGTGTAGATCACCAAATTGTTGGACAGAGGTCAGGGATAGAGCTTTACTTGGGCCTGAAATTGTGCAAAATCCTTCTGAAAAGGTCAAAACTATTCGACAAAGGCTCAAAACAGCTCAAGACCGACAAAAGAACTATGCAGACGTTCGAAGAAGACCTCTTGAGTATGAGGTCGGTGACCACGTGTTTATCCGTGTGTCCCCAATGAAAGGCCAAGTCAGGTTTCGAAAGAAGGGCAAGTTGTCGCCCCGTTACATTAGGCCGTTTCAGATTCTGGAAAGGCTTGATCCAATTGCTTATAGAGTTGCTTTGCCACAAGGATTCGAACAAATCCATAATGTCTTTCACGTGTCGATGTTGAGGGGTTACCTCTGAGACCCGTTTCATGTGATTGATTACCACCGAGTAGCTATTGATGAAAATATGTAATACGCCGAATGGCCGGAACGAATCGTTGACTGACAAGTGAAACAATTGAGAAGCAAGTCCATCCCAATGGTGAAAGTAGAATGGAAAGAACACTATGGGACGGATGCCACGTGGGAAAAAGAGGATGAAATGCGCCTGCGATATCCACATTTGTTTCTCGACGAAGGTAAAATAAGTTTGAGGGACCAAACTTCCTAAAGGGGGGAAGACAGTGATATCCCTGTTTCGCAATATGTTAATTGGTCCTTAATATGAGTATGGTTATGTGTTTAACATTATTTTGTGTGCCATTATGTGAAAATATGTGGTTTTGAATTTCTATCTGTTCACCGTAGGAATATCTGTTTGATTATCTGCTTTGGAAATTAAATTGAAAGCCTTATTGGCCACGGAACCCAAAATTGATTGCGCCATTGTGATTAGCATAATTTTTAGAGCCTACGGCGAAATTTGATTGAAAATTGATTCGGATCAGATTAAATTGATTTAATTGATGAATTAGTGCCTAATTATTTATTATTATTAAATTGATTTAGTGGGACTTGTATAAAAGGGGCAATACACGCTCAATTCCTCTCTTTGTTTCATCTTTTGGCTGATTTAGCTCTCTAGAGGGGGAGAGACCCGAAATTAGAGAGAGAGAGAGAGGGGAGAAAATCCATGTTTTGGTCTTGAAGCTTGGAAGTCTTGAAGTTAAACTCAAGAAATTGCTATAGTTTGGAAGATTGAGCTCCTAGGTAAGGGAATTCATGAGTTTAATGTTGTAAATTGTGGATTCAAGTTTGATTAATGGTCAAGAAGATGAATTAGTTTGATTATAAGGAAATTGAGTTGTATTTGTTGAATTTAAGGTCAATAGATGCATGCATGTAGGAAATTACTATGAATTTCCATGTTTGAGCATAAAGTATGTAATCCATGTTGAATTTGGATCATTACCTTGTATTTGATCATTTCCACACCAATTAAGTTGAGGATATTGTGTATATTTCACATGCAAGTGCAAATCACGAGAGTTTGAGTCTTGCATGTTTGAATCTAGTGTGTTGGTGATGAGTTTGAATTAATTTGAGACATGCAAGGGATTAAATTGTGAAATTGAGCTTCATTGTGTTGTAATTTGGTGTTTATACCATGTTAGAATATGTATATGTGAAGTTTGAGCCAAAATCATGCATTTGGAACCTTTGAACATCAAATTGAAGCTCAAGAACATGTTCTGGATTTTCCAGAATTTTGATGCCCGCTCGAGCAGGGAAACTGCCGCTCGAGCGGGGAATTCGCGTTCCCAGTATTTTCTGCAGACATGGTGTCCGCTCGAGCGGGGAGCCATGTAGAGAGGCCTTCCACTCGAGTGCCAGAGTTCGTGATTGAGCGTGAATTTGACATATCCAGTACTTTTGCAGGCCTCAAGGGTCCGCTAGAGCGAGGACCCTGTTTTCTGAAATTTTGAAAAGACATTATGTGTTTCATTTTCTGTTCTCTTTCACTTCCAAGTACTCTTAGGCATGCATTGAGCCTTATAATTGAGTTAAAGAGATAAGAATGAAGCCTAAAGAGGAAAATGTGAATTTAGAACGGGTCGAATTGTTTGTGACCTTTTTGTGTTCATGGAATGTATAGGGTCGAGCTCCAGGGCAAACCAACCAACCGATCACTGTGAGTAATATCTTAACAAAGATATCTGAAATATGTTGTTGTCCAAATTACTTACTTCTATGTGAGTTTTATAAGTTCGTTGATTCGATTAGTGGACAATGTTGCTATTCCAAATGAATGGGCCAGAGGCCAGTTTGATCTGAATAATAGAGTGGATGGGCCAGAGGCCGTTTTGACAAGAACGAATGAATGGGCCAGAGGCCGTTTTGACATGAATGAATGGGCCAGAGGCCGTTTTGACATGAATGAATGGGCCAGAGGCCATTTTGACGCGAATGAATGAATGGGCCAGAGGCCGTTTTGACACGAATGAACGAATGGGCCAAAGGCCGTTTCGATACGAATAAATGAATGAGCCAAAGGTCAGTTGACATAAATGAAAATATGAATTGGGACCAAGGCCGTTTGAAGTATGTTGTTCTACATATCGTTTGTATAACTTTTTTATTTGATATTATTCACTAGGCTATCGCTCACGCTCATTCATGTGTCTGTAGGTGAGCCAAGAGAAGTCCACACCCAGCCCCAGTGATGTCCCTGTGGAACAACAAAGGTTTTGAAGAGTCAGCCCTTGCGTCTCACGCACGAGACCCATCTTCTCCTTTTGTCATTCCGTTTTATTTTGTCATGTGGGCAAAGTCTTGGAATATGTTGTATATAGTTTTCTTGGGTTGACTTAGACTTATATGATCCTGTATGTACAGAACCTTGTGCAGTACATATTTTGTTGTGAGTCGTATGTATGGTTTGTTATGATGTGCCATGTAAGCACGGCTCTATGGACAAAGTTTTAAACTGCTTCCTTTTGGCCCCCATTAACTCTGTTAACATACATTTGGTTTGGTTTGAGGCCGTAGGTAATTTCATGATTACTGGCCGGTTATGTTCTCAACCCAAGGGGGTGGGTTCGGGTCATGACAGATATGGTGATTACAAGTGTATGAACATGTATGAAAGCTATAAAAAAGATGTAAGAAAGGACTATCTACTCAAATGGGTTGAAGATTACACCCATGAGGACTTGCAACAACACGTCTACAATATTTAATGCGTACTTAAACACACAAAACAACACTGAAACAACTCTAAAATCATGCTAAAAATTGAGTTTTTGAAGTGGAAAAAGTGAGGAAAAAGAGGCTAAAACCAAGAGATTTCAATCAATCAACAAGCCTAGGGAAAGGTGGTTAACCCCTCCTCTTTTTCGCTGACTCAAAACCACATTTTTAAGCTAAAATAAACTCTGAAAAATTGTAGCTAAAAGTAAAGAAACAAGTGGTAAGAACAAGGATATAAGCTATGGGATAAGGTTCAAGAAATAGTGGTTAATCCCTCCACTTTTGGTAGCTTTTAAATCAAAAGTTTCAACATTTAAAACCAGTCCAAAATAGTGTATAAACAACCAAAAAAGAGAAGAGAAGAGTAATGTAAACAACGTAAAAGATGGCAAAATTTGTACGTCTTAAAGAGGAGATACTCTTGGTTAAACAAATCACATGACAAACACTCTCAAGAGCTAAAATTTAGGGTCAAGAATCTGCAAGAAGCCCCAAGTTTTTGGTTTAGGAAGTGTATGGAGAGTGTATGTATATTTGCAAGAGAAAGGGGTAGTCTGTTTAACAAGTTTTAGCTCTTGGAAAATTTTCTAACCTAAGACCATGAGGGATGGTCAAATATTTATAGAAAAAAAAGTCCCCTGTCAAAAATATCTGTAATAAGCTAGCTGGTGCAAGGCATGCACATGGAGGGACAGCTGGTAGTAAAATATCTTCCTGTTGGGAAGAATGGTCGGCTGGCCATGGAGAGAGACGGCCAACCGGCAAATAAAAAATGGCCTGCCGGCCACTTTTTGGCCAGCAAGCCTCCGAGTGGTCAGGCTAGAAAAAAATTAGGTTTTGGTCCAAAGGAGGTGCAATGATTTAGGTTCTAAAACTCAAAATAGAAGCCTTTTGTTGAAGAAATAGAACAATTGTACAACATAACATTATCATCATTGAGTGTTCAATGTATGGCACCCAAGTCTTACGGGCGGTCAAAAATGGGGTGTCTGCAACGTTCAGCTACCTCGATTACACACCCACGACACTCCTCATTTAAAATAGCCTAGCCTTCGATTACTGACTCAACCATGAGTAAAGACTCTAGTTGCCATACTTTTAAGCCCAATGTGTATGCAAATGCAGATGCGATAAATGAATGGGATGCTCCAATGTCTATCAATACATTGGCCCAAGTGTTGTAGACAAGATAGGTACCTCTCATTACTGATTGTCCAAATGATTGTTCTAAAGTAGTGACTACATATACTCGTCCTTGGGCCTCTGTTCACCCCGACCACCTCTCAAAACGTTGGCCAGTTGTGTTAACTGTGCTGAGATGGCCCTTTGTACTACCCTTGATGTCTGCCCAGACTGAACCGATTGTAATTCTACCTTTGACCTTGGCTTGCCTTATATGTGACGCCCGATTCTACCCTATTGGTTGCAGTCAATGGAGAATCACTAATGAGTCCTAAGGTCAATAACCAAGTAATATCCCAGATCGCCGGAGAAGTCAAATTAGCCTCCCTTCTAAGTCCATCTTTTTTAGGCAGCGATAAGGTTCATACATAGAATATAAACACATAAGAACCACAAATATACTTAATTCAAAAGATGGTTCCATTACATTACATCCCAAAAGAGGCTTAAATCTTCACATGAGTCTTACAAAATATCCAAAAAGAAACTTCTAATTTTTCTAGGATAGCCAAAAGTCTTCGAAAGTTTCAGGCTCGTCGTCTCCAACTATGACTTCCACTTCATCACCTGGCATGATACACCATGAGCTTTGAGTGCCCAGTAAACACACACACACCCCATCTCTTTTTCCCAGTCCAATATACAAACACCAATATAACATCAAGTAGTAAAGTATGATACTCAAATAAATAAATAAATAAAGGGTTAAGTTAGATGTCAGTAAACTAGAAACCCCCAAAGAGATTTCATCTTCCCAACCACAAGAATCGGACGCGGATTATTCGGTATGCCCCCTCTTTTGCTACTTTGTTGCAGAACTAATCTCGAATGTCTACCAATGGTTATATACCGCGTAGCGCCAACCGTAGAGCCTCAAAAGAGATGGTAAAATAGGGCCCTGCCCGAATCCCTCCTCTAACCAAACCACCTAGGGTCCGAATACAACCGCTCCGTTCAAGGGTTCCGAAAACCACTTGCGCAAGACTTTAACTTTCAAATAGGGAACGCATCCCAACAATCCATGTATCACATATTCTCATCTTTTCATTACTCAAGTGTTCGAAAACCTAATACCCTCCCTATTAGGTTTCCCATTGAATTAAATGTTTTAAATCAAGGTTAATCCAACTCACAAGACAATAATATCCATATAAGCATGCATTCTTAAGATGAAAAAGGTAAATAACATAACCACAACACATATAATATTATGCCAAGATATGATCATAAGCTAATAAGCAATCTCATGAACTCAAGGGCATAAGACATCCACACATAACACAATTTCCAGATTTAGTATCGCATTAAGATTAAAATGAAAGGACTATTTTAGATCTTTCACCAGACTCGGCCTTCCTATGGGTCGTAGAGAATTTGATCTAGTTTCTAGAACATATTTTGGAAATGGGATAGTCTTTCTAGATTTTAAGTTATTTAGAAAACATTTCAGCACTGTCCAGATTTGTCGATCGTTACGAAAATTTGATTTTCTTGCAAACCGCTCACTATTTTTCTAAGAAACCAATTTTAGTTGAAAGCTAACTCCATAAGGAACATTTTGACATAAAATAGAGGTCCAGAATAATTTTATACATGTTTCTAGAATTTTTGGAAGTGGGCGGCAAAAACAGATTCTAAGGTAAAATGCCCAAAACAAGAAGATTTATGAGAAAAGGGTTCCACCAAGGGAAAATTTCCGTTTCTTTTATGATGAAAACATGCTAACTAACATCTATTAAACTCAAAAAATTTTCTTGAAAGTGTGCCCTTGGAAATTTGAGAGATTGGTATGAAAAAAGATGGTTTTGTGCCGAAATGGAGAAAATACATGAGAGATAGAATCAATACTCAACTCTTAGCATTTTTAACACAAGTAACTCATCAATAACAAATCTAAAAACATTATTTAGAACCCTTAGAAACGTGTATTTGAAAAAGGAAAATGAAAGAGAACGATGTGTTGTGGCTTACCTACTAAGCTTTGCACAAGAAGGCTCTCTTCTTCCTCCCTCTTCTTCTCTAGACTTCTCTCTCATGCTCTCCTCCCTCTCTCTAGCTGAAAGTGTGTATGAGTGTGTTATTTTTGCTTGCCAAGCTAGGGGGGTGTTGGTATATATAGACAATTTTGATGTAAAATGCCCTACAAGCCCATTAGTTGGAAATGAATGGAAATGTTAGGAGTTGTTTGAAGTTTTAAAGGAATATGGATGATTTGGGAGGCTTACTCTTAGGTTTAGGCAACATTTGGTTGTAATGAAACTAGTTTTGGAATTAGCATCCTTAGTCTAGGGTACTAGGTTTGTGAGTTTCTAGATTTTCATGATGTCAGACTTAGAAAAATGTATCCTCACTTCCTCCTAGAATGGCGGGCCCTAGGGAAGGGTGAAGGGGCTATTTTTTAATTAATTTAGGTTCTAGGGCACACTCCTCGAGGTGTATATATATATATATCTCACTTGATTGATGGTACGTATGGTACAAGGGTACATGTACTAGTTTTTGGGATAAGTTTTCAATTTAAATAAAGAGTGAGGGCTTGGAGTTAAATACTTGTGTTGGAACCTTACTCATGTAGAATTAAATTGAATTAGGTTAGGGAACCTAATCTGGCTACAAAAATTCTTGTTTTGCTAAGAAAAACTAAATAAATAAATAAAATGCTAACCAACAAGATCTGAAATAATTCAAGTAACCGAGGGGCTTTAAGAAAATAATTCAAACAGCAGGGTCTTTAAAGTGCATACATGTTTCAGGGGCTTCACAAGCTATCCCCCTTAAAACAATTTCGTCCCTGAAATTCAACTACATACTGCCTTCGAAAAGCTCGGGGTAGTTTGCCTTCACCCAATCCTGGCGTTCCTAAGTAGATTCCTCAATTCCCTGATGACGCCATAGCACTTTCACCAAGTGAACCGTCTTGCCTCTAAGGTTCTTCTCTCGACTGTCCTGTTTTGCTACCGGTCCTTCTTTAAATGTAACATCTTTGTCAAGACTAATCTCTTCCCATCTAAGGATGTGTGTCGGGTCAGCGATGTATTTTCTCAACATAGATACATGGAAGACATTGTGTATTCCTGCTAGCTGCGGGGGTAGAGTTGGTCTATATGCTACTTCGCCCACTATTTCCAATACCTCAAAAGGCCCAATATATCGTGGTGATAGCTTCCCCTTTCTCCCAAAACGTACAACTCCATGCCTGGGTTGCACCTTTAGGAACACGTGGCTGCCTACTTCAAACATCAGTGGTCTTCTCCTCCTGCCTGCATAATTCTTTTGACGGTCTTGGGTAGTTTTTAACCGTTGTCAGATCAATTTGACCTTCTCAGTAGTTTCTAGAACAAGTTCGGGTCCTATCAGATTTGCATCACCCACTTCTGTCCAACAAATCGGCGATCTACAAGGTCGTCCATATAATGCTTCAAAGGGCGCCATACCGATACTAGCTTGGAAACTGTTGTTGTAGGCGAATTCAATTAGGGGTAGGTGTCGTTCCCAACTTCCTTGAAAATCCATTGTGCAAGCTCTCAACATATCTTCGAGTGTTTGGATAGTGCGCTCAGATTGTCCATCTGTCTGTGGATGAAAGGTGATGCTAAAACATAACTCAGTACCAAGAGCTTCCTGCAGGCTCCCCCAAAATCGAGAGGTGAATTGTGGATCACAATCTGACACAATAGATACCAGAATTCCATGTAGTCGAATGATCTCCCTAATCTAGAGCCTGCACATAGACTTTAAAGTGTCGGTCATCTTATAGGGTAAGAAATGTGTTGACATGGTGAGGCGATCCACTATTACCCATATAGCATCGCGCCCTCTGGGTGACTTAGGCAACCCTGTCACAAAATCCATCGTCACATACTCCCACCTCCATTCAGCTATTGGTAGAGGTTACAATATTCCCCCTGGTTTCTGATGTTCCACCTTCACTTGTTGGCATGTCAGACATTTCGCTACAAACCTAGCCACTTCCTTCTTCATTCCATTCCCCCAATACAGCCTCTTCAAATCTTGGTACATTTTGGTCCTTCCTGGATGTACCACAAATGCAGAATGATGACATTCCTTCAGTACCTTTTCTCTAAGTAGCTCGTCACTTGGTACAAACAATCTACCTTGGTATCTTAAACTCCCATCGGGGTGAATTACCCAATCAGGCATTGGCTCTCCTGATTCCAGACGTCCCTTGATGTAGGCTACCTCTTGATCATGTTTTCTAGGCCTCCGTGACCTCATTCATCAACTTAGGCATCACCTTCTGCGCACTAAGATATGCTTTCGTATCTCAAGATTCCACTTGGATCCTGAACTCGTTGAGTGTCTTAACCATATCCCATTCCTTGACGGAGATCTTAGCCATCATCCCTTTACTTTTACGACTTAGAGTATCTGTTACTACATTGGCTTTACCAGGGTGATATGAGAGAGTGAACTGGAAATCCTCAAGATACTCCATCCATCGTCTCTGTCTCAAGTTAAGGTTCTTCTGTGTAAATAGATACTTCAGACTTGTGATCTGTGAAGATCTCAAATTGTTCCCCATACAAGTAATGCCGCTACTGCTTTAGGGTTAAAACTACGGCTTCTAAGTCCAAATCATGTGTGGGGTAGTTGCGCTCATGAGGTTTCAACTGCCTGGACCCATATGCGACTACCTTTCCATTTTGCATGAGCACGCAACCTAACCCTTCTTTAGACGCATCGCAATACACATTGTGCCCCTCTTCTCGTTCTGAGATGGTCAAAATTGGCGCACTAGTTAACCTCTTCTTTAGCTCTTGGAAGGATTTTTCGCAAGCTTCGTCCCACTTATACTTTACTCCCTTTTGCGTCAAACAAGTCATTGGTTTAGCTAGTTTGGAGAAATCTTGGATGATCCTCCGGTAATAACCGGCCAATCCTAAGAAGCTGCGGATTTCTGACACGATTTTTGGTTGTCTCCAATCTAATACTACCTCCACCTTGGTTGGATCCACCGCAATCCCATTCTCTGATACCACATGCCCTAAGAATTTTACTTCATTCAACCAGAATTCACATTTACTCGCCTTAGCATATAACCGATTATCCCTAAGAACTTGGAGGACAGTCCTTAAATGTTGCTCATGCTCTTCTTCAGACCTTGAGTATACCAAGATGTCATCAATGAACACTACTACAAATTGCTCAAGGTATGGTCTAAAGATCTTATTCATTAGGCTCATGAATACTGCCGGTGCATTGGTTAGTTCAAAGCGCATTACTACAAACTCATAGTGGCCATATCTAGCATGAAATGCAGCCTTTGGTATATCCTCCTCCTTGACTCGTAGTTGATGGTAACCAGACCTGAGATCGATCTTTGAATAGCACCTTGAGCCACTAAGCTTGTCAAAAAGGTCATCAATCCTTGGGAGTGGGTATCGGTTCTTAATCGTGACTCGATTGAGTTGACGATAATCGATGCATAGCCTCAACGACCCATCCTTCTTTTTAGCAAACAACACGGGTGCTCCCCATGGCGAAGTACATGGCCTAATGAATCCTCTCTCGAGCAATTCCTGTAGTTGTGTCTTCAATTCTCGTAGTTCTGCTGGTGCCATGCGATACGGAGCCATGGATATTGGGGTAGTTCTAGGTTGCAGCTCGATGCTAAAGTTTACTTCCCGTATTGGCGGCAACCCTGGTAATTCTGTAGGAAATACATCTGTATAATCGCATACTACGCACGAAAGTTCTATTTCTCCTTGGCCTTCCTCATTTAGAATCAGACTTGCTATCCTACCCGCAAGTTGATCGTACCACTGCGTCCGATGTTTCGTTGAAGCCATGGGGTCTTGTCTATCCCCCTTAAAGAGGAAATGTGATCCATCTTGCGTATGAGCTACCACTTTCTTCTGACAACAATCGATCACTGCACGGTGGGCGGACAACCAGTCCATGCCCAAGATGATATCGAAGTCCAACATTTCCATGACATGAAGGTTGCAAGTTAAGCGTAGGTTCGACATTCCTATCTTACAATCCTTATAGATCAATCCTACTCGAATGCATCCTCCCATAGGTGACATTACACTTAAGGCAGTTTCTAAAGGTTCACATACAAGTTCTAATGACTTAGCACAAGCAGAGGATATGCACCGGTATCAAATAAAACATGCACCCAAGAATTGTATAGTACTAAATTATCCTTAATTACAGACGGGTCCGCTTCTTCCTCTTGCAGGGCAAAGATTATGCCGGTTGCCTTCTGGTTGCCACTGGTCTTGGCGTTCTGAGTTCCTCCACTCTTCTGGTGCTGCTGCCCGGTAGATCCTATCTTATTTGCCCAAGGCTTCTACCCACCTAATGCCTGGGCATTTACTCCAGAACCTCCTCCTTGGTATCCAGATGGAGGGAGTTGGGGGCATTCGCTCTTTTTGTGCCCTAATTATTGGCAATGAAAGCACTAGATTTGTCCCGTCAGCCTTTGTTGATAGCCTCCTCTCTGGATCTGTTGTTGCAGTTGCTGTCGTTGCTGTTGTGGTTGTGGTATGGAGTAGGGCTTTGAGGTTGTGATAACCCTGTTTCGTAATTAGCTAATTGGTCCTTACTATGAGTTTGATTATATGTTTAATATGATTTTGTGTCCATTATGTGAAAATGTGTGATTTTGAATTTCTATCTGTTCACCATAGGAATGTCTGTTTGCTTATCTGCTTTGGGAATTAAATTGAAGGCCTTATCAGCTACAAAACCCGAAATTGATTATGCCATTGTGATTGGCATAATTTTTAGAGCCTACGGTGAAGTTTAATTGAAAAATTGATTCAGACCAGATTAAGTTGATTAAATTAATGAATTAGTGCCCAATTGTTATTATTATTATAATAAAATTAGTGGAGAGTGTTGTAAAAAGGCACTATACACTCAAATCCCTCCTTCTTATCATTTGGCTGATTTTGGCTCCAAGAGAGAGAGAGAGAGTCGGCTGTAGAGAGAGAGAAAGGGAGAGAATTGTGCGATTTAGCTCAAAGCTTGGTGATCTTGAAGATTATTCAAGAATTTGCTGTTGATTGGAAAAATGGAGCCACTAGGGTCAAGCTCTAGGGCAAATCCACGAGCCGATCACTGTGAGTAATATCTGATATCTGAAATATGTTGTTGTCCAAATCGCTTACTTCTATGTAAGTTTTATAAGTTCATTGATTCGTTTGGTGGAGAATGGTTGTTATACTAAATGAACGGGCCGAAGGCCGTTTTGACATGATTGAATGGGCCGAAGGCCGTTTTGACAAGAATAAATGGGCCGGAAGGCCGTTTTGACATGAATGAATGGACCAAAGGCCGTTTTGACAAGAATAAATGGGCCGAAAGGTCGTTTTGGCATAAATGAATGGGCCGAAGGCCATTTTCACATGAATGAATGGGCCGAAGGCCGTTTTGACAAGAATAAGTGAGCCAGAAGGCCGTTTTGACATGAATGAATGGGCCAGAGGCCGTTTTGACATGAATGAATGGGCCAGAGGCTAGTTTGACATGCATGAATGGGCCAGAGGCCAGTTTGACGTGCATGAATGGGCCAGAGGCCAGTTTGACATGCATGAATGGGCCAGAGGCCAGATTGACATGAATGAAAGTTTGAAAGGGCCAAAGGCAGTTTGACACGAATAATAGTTTGACACTAATGAATTGGGCCCAAGGCCGTATGATGTGCTTGGAACCGCAGTTATTTAACTTACATATGTCTATGTATGTAAGTATTAGTAGAAATATAAATTGGGCCCAAGGCCGTTTGGTGTATATTGTTCCAATGTGTATTCTTTATTTGATATTATTCACTGGGCTTTCGCTCATGCTCGTTCATGTGTTTGTAGGTGAGCCAAGAGAAGTCCAAACCCAGCCCCAGTGAAGTCTGTATGGAACAACTAAGGTTTCGAAGAGTCAGCCCTTGCGTCTCACGCACGAGACATGTCTTCGCCCTTCTGCCATTCTATGTTATTTTGTCATGTTGGCGAGGACTTTGGTGTACATCTATATATAGCTTTGTTTTGGCTGACTTAGATCTGAATGATCCTGTCTATATAGAACTTTATGTTACTATACTTTCTGTTGTGAGTTATTAACATACGTATGTATGAAATGTTATGATGTGCATATAAGCACGGCTCTATAGACAAAGTTTTAAATTTGCTTCCATTTGGCCCCTTTACTCTGATGAGTTTTGTCTCATTTGATTTGAGGCCATAGGTAATCTCGTGATTACTGGCTAGTTATGGTCTTAACCCATATGGGCAGGTTCGGGTCGTGACAGATGTCATGCTTCCTTTCTGGTTCCTCTGAGGTCCAATTGACGTCTGACTCCCTTTTCTCTTGTTCCAAGCCTTCTTGGCGTCGTTCACTTCCCTTTCAGATTGTAATGCCGTTTCCAGCACCTCGGCATATAAGGGGAGTCGTTGCGGAAGAACGCTTCACCTGATTATAAGGTCCATTCCCCACTCAAATATCCTTGCTTTCTCTTCATCATTTGCTACGTATCTAGTTGCGTAATGGGCTAGCTCTTCAAATTTTGCAGCATACTGAGTCACGGTCATATTTCCTTATTCCAGGTTTTGGAATTCCTTGACTTGTTCTCGGCGGATTGTACTTGGGAAATATTTATTTAGGAATAGTTCCCTGAACTGGTTCCATGATAGGCTTGCTACGTCACGAGTATTCTTGATTAACTCCCACCAATGGTCAGCCTCATCATCAAGCTCGAATACTGCCAAAGCTATTCTATCAGCGGCCTCAGTTATGCCCATGGTGTCTAGCATTTTCTCTATCTGCTGAAGCCAATTTCCAGCTATCTTTGGGTCCGATACACCTATGAACTTTGGGGGCCTCTGCTTCTAAAACTCAAAAAAGAGTCGAGTCCTCTCATTATGCCGATTGTTCCTTAATTGCCCTAGTTCCTCCCAAATTTGATAACCTAGGTTATTGGGGATGTCAGCCCCTGCGGGGATGGGTCCGTGTTGATTTCTGGGATGGTTTCGTACATTGTTGCTTGTTTCGGTATAGCCATTAGCTCGCGTGTCCACCATTCTGTTCATGGCACGTGGTGAGTTGGTTTCCAGTCTTAGAAAATCTTACTGCTTAGATTTGAAATAAAGGTTCAGTTTCCTTAGGGTGCACTAAAGCAAGTAGCAGTCAATAACATAGATCAACACATCATTCGTATATTATAATAGGCATCATTACAAAAGGGCTCCTATATCAGAGTTACATTTGAAGAGCATCTACGCATTACACATTCAGGCTATCTTATTCTAAGGATCCCCATCAGCGGATCTTACAAAAGTCTAGTTTTATTATCCCTGGAATTAGTTCTCGTTTCCTAACCAATCAAAGTCTTCTTCTGGGTCTTCATCAGCGGAGTCAGTGGCTTGGTCCGGAGAGCGGGGGGTGTACATTGGTGAGGGGGGATCATGTGCAGATGACACCTCTATAGGGTAGGCTGGGTTTGCTCCTTGTTGTCCTGGTGACTGCTCCATATTCATTGGTTGATGGTTGCATGGCTCCTGATAAGAAGATGCGTGACTTTCAACCGAAGTTGGTGGTCGGTGGTATGCTCTGGTGGTCAAAGCTTGGCGTATCAAGAAGTTCATCCTCTGATCATCTTGCTCCATTCAGATCGCCTTCTCCACTGCCCAGCTCAAGAATTGTAGGCGGCGCCGCACCAGGGACCTCTTCTGCTCCCTCGTGTAGCGGGAGTACTCCGTTTCCACCTTTCGTATCTCGGTTCTGATCATTTCCTCGGCGGCACTTATACAGCGTCGGCGGCTAAAGCAGGGGCTAACAGACATGGACCTCCTTCCTTGCATGTGGAAAGTACCCCACGAGTCGAGAGTGACGTCGCGTCCTGGACAGTCTCCCGTTGACATCCTAAGGTGGAAAAAGACTTTCATTAGTTAATCTTCTTATAATAGCATGATAGAATAACATAAGACAAGGGGTAAGGGCTTCTAGAGTCGCGTATAGGGTTGCGAGGGTTAAGGGTTGAACCTATGCTCTGATACCAAGTTGTGACACCCCGATTCTACACTATTGGTTATAGTCAAGGAAGAGTCACTAATGAGTCCTAAGGTCAATAACCAAGTAAGATCCCAGATCGCCGGAGGAGTCAAATTAGCCTCCCTTCTAAGTCCAGCTTTCTTAGGCAGCGCACTGCCCTTTTGACAGATCTTAATAGGTATTGACACAAGGTCTCATAAGCACCGATAAGGTTCATACATGGAATATAAACACATAACAACCACAAATATACTTAATTTAAAAGATGGTTCCATTACATTACATCCCAAAAGAGGCTTAAATCTTCACATGAGTCTTACAAAATATCCGAAAAGAAACTTCTAATTTTTCTAGGATAACCAAAAGTCTTCGAAAGTTTCAGGCTCGTCGTCTCCAGCTATGAGTTCCTCTTCGTCACCTGGCATGATGCGCCGTGAGCTTTGAATGCCCAGTAAACACACAGACACCCCGTCCCTTCTTCCCAGTCCAATACACAAACACCAATATAACATCAAGTAGTAAAGCATGATACTCAAATAAATAAATAAAGGGTTAAGTTAGATGTCAATAAACTAGAAACCCCCAAAGAGATTTCGTCTTCCCAACCACAAGAATCGGACGCGGATTATTCGATATGCCCCATCTTTTGCTACTTTGTTGCAGAACTAACCTCGAATGCCTACCAATGGTTATATACCGCGTAGTGCTAACCGCAGCGCCTCAAAAGAGACGGTAAAATAGGGCCTTGCCCGAATCCCTCCTCACACCAAACCACCTAGGGTCCGAATACAACCGCTCCGTTCAAGGGTTCCAAAAACCACTTGCGCAAGACTTTAACTTTCAAATAGGGAATGCATCCCAACAATCCATATATCACATATTCTCATCTTTTCGTTACTCAAATGTTCGAAAACCCAATACCCTCCCTATTAGGTTTCCCGTTGAATTAAATGTTTTAAATCAAGGTTAGTCCAACTCACAAGACAATAATATCCATATAAGCATGCATTCTTAAGATGAAAAAGGTAAATAACATAACCACAACACATATAATATCATGCCAAGATATGATCATAAGCTGATAAGCAATCTCATGAACTCAAGGGCATAAAACATCCACATATCACTACGCCAAAATTGGGCTTTAGCGGCGATTTTTTACCGCCATTAAAGGCTGTAAAACCGCCGTTAAAGCCTTTAACGGTGGTATTAACGGCGGTTTTGTTACCGTCATTTCTGCGCGTGTCGAAAAAAGTACAACCATCGTAAAAAGGTAAATTACCGTCATTAAAAGTCAACCAAAAACGGCGGTAACATAGGACCAAAAACGGCGGCTTTTTACCGCCATAAATAGGTTCAAATTTTTCAAAAAATAATTCTTTCTTCTTGCACTCCCCAAGTCTTGAACCCTCAACCTCTCATCCACCCACACTAACCACTCTACCATAGCCACTCTTCATGAAATATATTCCCTAAATAAATATTTAAACATTACTTTTACTTTATTGTAGATGGTTTCGCCGGAGCTCGCCGGAGTTTCGCCGGAGCACGCCGGAGTTTCGTCGGAGTTTCGCTAGCAAAGACCGTCGTCATTAACGGCGGTAATGATTGGGCATTAGCGGCGGTTTTGTTACCGCCGTTAAAAGTGGGCATTAACGGCGGTTTTTTTAACGGCGGTAACAAAACCGCCGTTAATGATACCTTTAACGATGGTTTTCGTTACCGCCGTTAATAGTACCTTTAACGACGGTTTTCGTTACCACCGTTAAAAAAACCGCCGTTAATGCCCTGTTTTGGCATAGTGTATAACACAATTTCCAGATTTAGTATCGCATAAAGATTAAAATGAAAGGACTATTTTAGATCTTTCACCGGACTCGGCCTTCCTATGGGTTGTAGAGAATTTGATCTAGCTTCTAGAACATATTTTGCAAATGGGATAGTCTTTCTAGATTTTAAGTTATTTAGAAAACATTCCAGCACTGTCCAGATTTGTCGATCGTTACGAAAATTTGATTTTCTTGCAAACCGCTCACTGTTTTTCTGTGAAACCAATTTTAGTTGAAAGCTAACTCCTTATGGAAGATTTTGACATAAAATAGAGGTCCTGAATAATTTTATAAATTTTTCTAGAATTTTTGAAAGTGGGCTGCAAAAAAAGATTCTAAGGTAAAATGCCCAAAACAAGAAGATTTATGAGAAAAGGGTTCCACCATTGGAAAATTTTCATTTCTTTTATGATGAAAACATGCTAAATAACATATATTAAACTCAAAAAAATTGCTTGAAAGTGTGCCGTTGGAAAGTTGAGAGATTGGTATGAAAAAAGATGGTTTTGTGCCGAAATAGGAAAAATACAGGAGAGATAGTATCAATACTCAACTCTTAGCATTTTTAACACAAGAAACTCATCAATAACAGATCTGAAAAAATTATTTAGAACCCTTAGAAACATGTATTTGAAACAGGAAAATGGAAGAGAAGGTTGTGTTGTGGCTTACCTACTAAGCTTTGCACAAGAAGGCTCTCTTCTTCCTCTCTCTTCTTCTCTAGACTTCTCACTCTTGCTTTCCTCCCTCTCTCTAGCCGAAAGTGTGTCTGAGTGTGTTATTTGTGCTTGCCAAGCTAGGGGGGTGTTGGTATATATAGACAATTTTGATGTAAAATGTCCTAAAAGCCCATTAGTTGGAAATGGATGGAAAGGTTAGGACTTGTTTGAAGTTTTAAAGGAATATGGATGATTTGGGAGGCTTACTCTTTGGTTTATGCAACATTTGATTGTAATGAAACTAGTTTTGGAATTAGAATCCTAGGTCTAGGGTACTAGGTTTGTGAGTTTCTAGATTGTCATGATGACAGACTTAGAAAATTGTATCCTCACTTCCTCCTAGAATGGCCGACCCTAGGGAAGGGTGAAGGGGCTATTTTTTAATTAATTTAGGTTCTAGGACACACTCCTCGAGGTGTGTATATATATATATATATCTCACTTGATTGATGGTACATATGGTACAAGGGTACATGTACTAGCTTTTGGGGTAAGTGTTGAATTTAAATAAAGAGTGAGGGCTTGGAGTTAAATACTTGTGTTGGAGCCTTACTCATGTAAAATTAAATTGAATTAGGTTAGGGAACCTAATCTGGCTGGAAAAATTCTTGTTTTGCTAAGAAAAAATAAATAAATAAATAAAATGCTAACCGACAAGATCTGAAATAATTCAAGTAACCAAGGGACTTTAAGAAAATAATTCAAACATTAGGGTCTTTAAAGTGAATACATATTTCAGGGGCTTCACATTTTAACTCCCTGAATTTCAGGATTCATAAGCACTTCCCATGCTGATTAGCTATGGGCAAGACCTCTTCATATGGCCTAATTTCCCACAATTGCAACATGCAGGCATTTGGCCCCTCCCCTAAGCTTGGCTTTGAGAACGAGTTTGTTGTTGATGACTAGGATTCTATTGGCACTCGGCTGCTTTGTGACATTGCTAGCCACATTTGAAACAAACAACATGGATAGGACCCGTACTTCTAGAACTTCTCATAGAAACGAACCCCGATGACTTAGCTTGCTGGGGCATAGACTGGAAGGAAGAAATAGAACCCCTAGATTTCTTGAAAGATGCATCATTACTCATGGATTCCATGTAACTTGGCCTTTTATGCCTCTACCTAGCTTCCTCAGCCTTTAACATAATCTCTACATGAGTTGCGGCTTCCACCAGTCTATCATACTCCCTACACATATTCCCATCACCTTTGTCAAAATTTTTGGCCTCAGTCTCTTCTCAAACTCTAGGCACAGACGCCCCTCAGTCGTCACGAGCTCAGGCGCAAAATGTGCTAGACTAGTAAACGTTGCCTCGAACTCTGCCATTGGAGTGTCCAATTATCTTAGTTCCTCAAATTACTTTTTCGACCTCTCCCTAGCCGTTGAGGCAAAAATTTCTCCTAGAAGGCATGGGTGAATGCCTCCCAAGTATTCTCCACCCCATGTTTAATGGACTTCCTTTGACATGAATGAATGGGACGAAGGCCGTTTTGACAAGAATAAATGGGCCGAAAGGCCATTTTGACATGAATGAATGGGCCGAAGGCCGTTTTGACAAGAATAAATGGGTTCGAAGGCCGTTTTGGCATGAATGAATGGGCCGAAGGCCATTTTGACATGAATGAATGGGTCGAAGGCTATTTTGACAAGAATAAATGAGCCGGAAGGCCGTTTTGACATGAATAAATGGGCCGAAGGCCGTTTTGGCATGAATGAATGGGCCGAAGGCCATTTTGACATGAATGAATGGGCCGAAGGCTGTTTTGACAAGAATAAATGAGCCGGAAGGCCGTTTTGACATGAATAAATGGGCCGAAGGCCGTTTTGACAAGAATAAATGAGCCAGAAGGCCGTTTTGACATGAATGAATGGATCTGAGGCCGTTTTGACATGAATGAATGGGCTAGAGGCCAGTTTGACATGCATGAATGGGCTAGAGGCCAGTTTGACATGCATGAATGGGCCAGAGGCCAGTTTGACATGCATGAATGGGCTAGAGGCCAGATTGACATGAATGAAAGTTTGAAAAGGCCAAAGGCAGTTTGACACGAATAATAGTTCGACACTAATGAATTAGGCCCAGGGCCGTATGATGTGTTTGGCACCGCAGTTACTTAACTTACATATGTCTATGTATGTATGTATTAGTAGAAATATAAATTGGGCCTAAGGCCGTTTGGTGTATAATGTTCCAATGTGTATTCTTTATTTGATATTATTCACTGGGCTTTCACGCATGCTCATTCATGTGTTTGTGGGTGAGCCAAGGGAAGTCCAAACCCAGCCCCAGTGAAGTCTGTGTGGAACAACTAAGGTTTCGAAAAGTCAGCCCTTGCATCTCACGCACGAGACACGTCGTCGCCCTTCTGCCATTCTATGTTATTTTGTCATGTTGGCAAGGACTTTGGTGTATGTCTGTATATAGCTTTGTTTTGGCTGACTTAGATCTGAATGATCCTGTCTGTACAGAACTTTATGTTACTATACTTTCTATTGTGAGTTATTAACATACGTATACATGAAATGTTATGATGTGCATATAAGCACGGCTCTATGGACAAAGTTTTAAATTTGCTTCCGTTTGGCCCCTTTACTCTGATGAGTTTTGTCTCATTTGGTTTGAGGCCGCAGGTAATCTCGTGATTACTGGCCGGTTATGGTCTTAACCCATAGGGGTGTGTTCGGATCGTGACAGAGGTCATGCTTCCTTTCTGGTTCCTCTGAGGTCCAATAGATGCCTGAGTCCCTTTTCTCTTGTTCCAAGCCTTCTTGGCGTCGTTCACTTCCCTTTCAGATTCTAATGCCGTTTCCAGCACCTCGGCATATGAGGGGAGTCATTGCGGAAGAACTCTTCACCTGATTGTAAGTTCCAGTCCCCACTCAAATATCCTTGCTTTCTCTTCATCATTTGCTACGTATCTAGTTACGTAACAGGCTAGCTCTTCAAATTTTGTAGCATACTGAGTCACGGTCATATTTCCTTGTTCCAGGTTTTGGAATTCCTTGACTCGTTCTCGACGGATTGTACTTGGGAAATATTTATTTAGGAATAGTTCCCTAAACTGGTTCCATGATAGGCTTGCTACGTCACGAGTATTCTTGATTAGCTCCCACCAATGGTCAGCCTCATCATCAAGCTCGAATACTGCCAAAGCTATTCTATCAGCGACCTCGGTTATGCCCATGGTGTCTAGCATTTTCTCTATCTGCTGAAGACAATTTCCAGCTATCTTTGGGTCCGATACACCTGTGAACTTTGGGGGCCTCTGCTTTTGAAACTCAAAAAAGAGTCGAGTCCTCTCATTCTACCGATTGTTCCTTAATTGCCCTAGTTCCTCCAAAATTTGATGACCTAGGTTATTGGGGATGTCAGCCCCTGTGGGGATGGGTCCGTGTTGATTTTTGGGATGGTTTCGTACATTGTTGCTTGTTTCGGTATAGCCATTAGCTCGCGTGTCCACCATTCTGTTCATGGCATGTGGTGAGTTGGTTTCCAGTCTTAGAAAATCTTACTACTTAGATTTGAAATAAAGGTTCAGTTTCCTTGGGGTGTACTAAAGCAAGTAACAGTCAATAACATAGATCAACACATCATTCATATATTATAATAGGCATCATTACAAAAGGGCTCCTATATCGGAGTTACATTCGAAGAGCATCTACGCATTACAAATTCAGGCTATCTTATTCTAAGGATCCCCATCAGCGGATCTTACAAAAGTCTAGTTTTACTATCCCTCGAATTAGTTCTCATTTCCAGACCAATCAAAGTCTTCTTCTGGGTCTTCATCAGCGGAGTCAGTAGCTTGGTCCGGAGAGCGGGGGGTGTACATTGGTGAGGGGGGATCGTGTTTAGATGACACCTCTATAGGGTAGGCTGGGTTTGCTCCTTGTTGTCCTGGTGACTGCTCCATATTCATTGGTTGATGGTTGCCTGGTTCCTGATAAGAAGATGCGTGACTTTCAGCCGAAGTTGGTGGTTGGTGGTATGCTCTGGTGGTCAAAGCTTGGTGTATCAAGAAGTCCATCCTCTGATCATCTTGCTCCATTCAGATCGCCTTCTTCACTGCCCGGCTCAAGAATTGTAGGCGGCGCCACACCAGGGACCTCTTCTACTCCCTCGTGTAGCGGGAGTACTCCATTTCCACCTTTCGTATCTCGGTTCTGATCATTTCCTCGGCGGCACTTATACAGCGTCGGCGGCTAAAGCAGGGGCAAACAGACATGGACCTCCTTCCTTACATGCGGAAAGTACCCCACGAGTCGAGACTGGCGGCGCGTCCTGGACAGTCTCCCAATGACATCCTATGGTGGAAAAAGACTTTCATTAGTTAATCTTCTTATAATAGCATGATAGCATAAAATAAGATAAGGGGTAAGGGCTTCTAGAGTCGCATATAGGGCTGCGAGGGTTAAGGGTTAAACCTATGCTCTGATACCAAGTTGTGACACCCCGATTCTACACTATTGGTTGCAGTCAAGGGAGAGTCACTAATGAGTCCTAAGGTCAATAACCAAGTAAGATCACAGATCGCCGGAGGAGTCAAATTAGCCCAGCTTTCTTAGGCAGCGCGCTGCCCTTTTGATAGATCTTAAAAGGTATTGACACAAGGTCTCATAAACAACGATAAGGTTCATACATAGAATATAAACACATAACAACCACAAATATACTTAATTGAAAAGATGGTTCCATTACATTACATCCCAAAAGAGGCTTAAATCTTCACATGAGTCTTACAAAATATCCAAAAAGAAACTTCTAATTTTTCTAGGATAACCAAAAGTCTTCGAAAGTTTCAGGCTCATCGTCTCCAGCTATGAGTTCCTCTTCGTCACCTGGCATGATACGCCGTAAGCTTTGAATGCCCAGTAAACACACACACACCCCGTCCCTTTTTCCCAGTCCAATACACAAACACCAATATAACGTCAAGTAGTAAAGCATGATACTCAAATAAATAAATAAAGGGTTAAGTTAGATGTCAGAAAACTAGAAACCCCCAAAGAGATTTCGTCTTCCCAACCACAGGAATCGGACGCGGATTATTCGGTATGCCCCCTCTTTTGCTGCTTTGTTGCAGAACTAACCTCGGATGCCTACCAACGGTTATATACCGCGTAGCGCCAACTGCAGGGCCTCAAAAGAGACGGTAAAATAGGGCCTTGCCCGAATCCCACCTCACACCAAACCACCTAGGGTCCGAATACAACCGCTCCGTTCAAGGGTTCCGAAAACGACTTGCGCAAGACTTTAACTTTCAAATACGGAATGCATCCCAACAATCCATATATCACATATTCTCATATTTTCATTACTCAAGTGTTCGAAAACCCAATACCCTCCCTATTAGGTTTCCCTTTGAATTAAATGTTTTAAATCAAGGTTAGTCCAACTTAGAAGACAATAATATCCATATAAGCATGCATTCTTAAGATGAAAAAGGTAAATAACATAATCACAACACATATAATATCATGCCAAGATATGATCATAAGCTAATAAGCAATCTCATGAACTCAAGGGCATAAAACATTCACACATAACACAATTTCCAGATTTAGTATCGCATAAAGATGAAAATGAAAGGACTATTTTAGATCTTTCACCGGACTCGGCCTTCCTGTGGGTCGTAGAGAATTTGATCTAGTTTCTAGAACATATTTTGGAAATGGGATAGTCTTCCTAGATTTTAAGTTATTTAGAAAACATTCCAGTGCTATCCAGATTTGTCGATCGTTACGAAAATTTGATTTTCTTGCAAACCGCTCACTATTTTTCTATGAAAGCAATTTTAGTTGAAAGCTAACTCCTTATGGAAGATTTTGACATGAAATACAGGTCTAGAATAATTTTATACATTTTTATAGAATTTTTGAAAGTGGGCTGCAAAAATAGATTCTAAGGTAAAATGCCCAAAACAAGAAGATTTATGAGAAAAGGGTTCCACCAATGGAAAATTTTCATTTCTTTTATGATGAAAACATGCTAACTAACATATATTAAACTCAAAAAATTTTCTTGAAAGTGTGCCCTTGGAAAGTTGAGAGATTGGTATGAAAAAAGATGGTTTTGTGCCGAAATGGGGAAAATACAGGAGAGATAGAATCAAAACTCAACTCTTAGCATTTTTAACACAAGAAACTCATCAATAACAGATCTGAAAAAATTATTTAGAACCCTTAGTAACATGTATTTGAAAAAGGAAAATGGAAGAGAAGGTTGTGTTGTGGCTTACTTACTAAGCTTTGCACAAGAAGGCTCTCTTCTTCCTTCCTCTTCTTCTCTAGACTTCTCTCTCTTGCTTTCCTCCCTCTCTGTAGCCGAAAGTGTATGTGAGTGTGTTATTTGTGCTTGCCAAGCTAGGGGGTGTTGGTATATATAGACAATTTTGATGTAAAATGTCCTAAAAGCCCATTAGTTGGAAATGGATGGAAAGGTTAGGACTTGTTTGAAGTTTTAAAGGAATAGGGATGATTTGGGAGGCTTACTCTTTGGTTTATGCAACATTTGGTTGTAATGAAACTAGTTTTGGAATTAGCATCCTAGGTCTAGGGTACTAGGTTTGTGAGTTTCTAGATTTTCGTGATGACAGACTTAGAAAATTGTATCCTCACTTCCTCCTAGAATGGCCGACCCTAGGGAAGGGTGAAGGATCTATTTTTTAATTAATTTAGGTTCTAGGGCACACTCCTCAAGGTGTATATATATATATCTCACTTGATTGATGGTACATATGGTACAAGGGTACATGTACTAGTTTTGGGGGTAAGTGTTGAATTTAAATAAAGAGTGAGGGCTTGGAGTTAAATACATGTGTTGGAACCTTACTCATGTAGAATTAAATTGAATTAGGTTAGGGAACCTAATCTGGCTAGAACAATTCTTGTTTTGCTAAGAAAAAATAAATAAATAAATAAATTGCTAACCGACAAGATCTGAAATAATTCAAGTAACCGAGGGGCTTTAAGAAAATAATTCAAACATTAGGGTCTTTAAAGTGAATACATATTTCAGGGGCTTCACATTATAACTCCCTGAATTTTGGGATTCATAAGCATTTCCCATGCTGATTAGCTATGGGCTAGACCTGTTCATATGGTCTAATTTCCTACAATTGCAACATGCACGCATTTGGCCCCTCTCCTAGGCTTGGCTTTGAGAACGAGTTTGTTGTTGATGACTAGGATTCTGTTTGCACTCGGCTGTTTTGTGACATTGCTAGCCACATTTGAAACAAACAACATGGATAGGACCCGTACTTCTAGAACTTGTTTGAAGTTCTAAAGGAATAGGGATGATTTGGGAGGCTTACTCTTTGGTTTATGCAACATTTGGTTGCAATGAAACTAGTTTTGGAATTAGCATCTTAAGTCTAGGGTACTAGGTTTGTGAGTTTCTAGATTTTCATGATGACAGACTTAGAAAATTGTATCCTCACTTCCTCCTAGAATGGCCGGCCCTAGGGGAGGGTGAAGGGGCTATTTTTTAATTAATTTAGGTTCTAGGGCACACTCCTCAAGGTGTATATATATATATCTCACTTGATTGATGGTACATATGGTACAAGGGTACATGTACTAGTTTTTGGGGTAAGTGTTGAATTTAAATAAAGAGTGAGGGCTTGGAGTTAAATACATGTGTTGGAACCTTACTCATGTGGAATTAAATTGAATTAGGTTAGGGAACCTAATCTGGCTAGAAAAATTCTTGTTTTGCTAAGAATAAATAAATAAATAAATAAAATGCTAACCGACAAGATCTGAAATAATTCAAGTAACCAAGGGGCTTTAAGAAAATAATTCAAACATTAGGGTCTTTAAAGTGAATACATATTTCAGGGGCTTCACATTATAACTCCCTGAATTTCGAGATTCATAAGCACTTCCCATGCTGAT
Organism: Camellia sinensis; assembly: GCF_004153795.1. Taxonomy (NCBI): domain Eukaryota; kingdom Viridiplantae; phylum Streptophyta; class Magnoliopsida; order Ericales; family Theaceae; genus Camellia; species Camellia sinensis. Next base: position 1,589,634 of record NW_021025249.1, read on the forward strand.
TAGCTATGGGCAAGACCTCTTCGTATGGCCTAATTTCCCACAATTGCAACATGCAGGCATTTGGCCACTCCCCTAGGCTTGGCTTTGAGAACGAGTTTGTTGTTGATGACTAGGATTCTGTTTGCATTCGGCTGCTTTGTGACATTGCTAGCCACATTTGAAACAAACAACATGGATAGGACCCGTACTTCTAGAACTTCTCACAGAAACGAACCCCGATGACTTAGCTTGCTGGGGCATAGACTGGAAGGAAGAAATAGAACCCCTAGATTTCTTGAAAGATGCATCATTACTCATGGATTCCATGTAACTTGGCCTTTTATGCCTCTACCTAGCTTCCTCAGCCTTTAACATAATCTCTACATGAGTTGCGGCTTCCACCAGTCTATCATACTCCCTACACATATTCCCATCACCTTTGTCAAAATTTTTGGCCTCAGTCTCTTCTCAAACTCTAGGCACAGATGCCTCTCAGTCGTCACGAGCTCAGGTGCAAAATGTGCTAGACTAGTAATCGTGGCCTCGAATTCTGCCATTGGAGTGTCCAATTGTCTTAGTTCCTCAAATTACTTTTTCGACCTCTCCCTAGCTGTTGAGGCAAAAATTTCTCCTAGAAGGCATGGGTGAATGCCTCCCAAGTATTCTCCACCCCATGTTTAATGGACTTCTACCATTGACCGGCTTTCTCTTTCAATTGATAAGCGGCGAACGCCACCCGAAGCTCTCCATTACGAATGCCTAGAATCTCAAATGACTTAATGATCTGCTCCAACCATTGATAAGCGGCGAATGCCACCCGAAGCTCTCCATTACGATTGTCTAGAATCTCAAATGACTTAATGATCTGCTCCAACCATTCGTCTGCCTTCATTGGGTCGGGTCCACCGCTAAACTCTGCTGGGTTGGAACGAAAAAAAATCCTTTTTCAAGAAAGAACTTTGAGTCTCCTCCTCAATTATCCTCGCCACTTGCTCAGGTCGGTGTATATCCATGGACTCACGAAAAGCCCTTGTCATTTCCTTGGCTAATGCCCCCATTGCATTTTGGGCTGGGGAAATGGCCGTAACATTTTGCCCTACCCCTTCTTCCTGGAGACAGAGATCTTGCTAAGCTGACACATCCCGGCTACCTCTACGTTGCCTGCCACAACCTCTACTGCGTTAAGACATCCTATATAGATGTAAAGAGAAAAGAATTAGCTCACAATGCATACACTATATGTCAACTCACACGTCACACACGAGGTAGACACACACCTATACAGATGTCAATGTCACATAAGAGCTTAAATTCAATATATATACGTAGATATAGATTTTGTATACTGAAAATAGTCCCACATTTGCCGACTCTAGAAATGGCAGGCCGATGGGCACCCCAAAACATTTTTCCTTCCACATTTGTCAATTCTAGAAATGACGAGGACGTGGACACCCAAAATCATATTTTTTCACATTTGTCAACTCTAGAAATGGTGGGCTCGTGGACACCCAAACACATTTTCCCACGTTCATCTGGCGATATGCGTAGACAGGGAAATTAGGCACTTTGACTCCCCATGCAGGTACCATTACAATACACAACTCAAATCAACCCGGCTCACTACTCGGACTCAGAGACTATTTACCCCCTTTCAACTCTCCACAGTTTGCACCATTATTGTATCATAAAAGAATTTAATAATGCGTATGATGCATGAATTTGTAAATTCTCATTTTCCCCTAAAGTGATTCCAATTCACAACAACCCACTATTTCACTCTTCCATAATAATGATTACTCATTTAAAATCATCACCAACACAAGGTGTATGTAGAAAAACATTTCAAATCATACATTTCAACCTCAAAGTTAAGCAATTACCTTCAATTTCATGTTTTTTAAATCAATTGAGTGAAACCCCTTTTTATTGAAAAATTTCCAAAACTAGGGTTTTTATAAAATTTGGGGAGTTTCCTTTCTTTCATGAAATTGAGGCTAAAGTTCATCACCAACAACGAAAATCATCAATAATAACACACATTCTCTCAAAATCAAGAAAAGTTACTCACTTAAGTCAAATTCCTTCAATAACTCAACATAGCTTCTCTCTCTCTCTCTCTCTCTCTCTCTCTATATATATATATATACATATACATGTGTGTATATAAGATGGTTACCCTAAGAAAATTACCACATGTGAGTTTTAATTTAAAGATATAACAAGTTAATGACAACCTCAAGAGTAGAAGCTAGATATGAGAATCCATGCGAAACTTCTACAAAACCGTGAAACAATTGGTAAAAAGCTTGAGCTTAACTTGCTCTTCAATTATCCCGAAGGATCTAGGGTGAATCTAAGGAAAATTGTTGAGAAATCAAGTGTTTTGGGGGTTAGGGTTTCGGGATCGGTGATAGAGAGAGAGAATGTTGGTAAAAAGTGAAAAAGGAAATTAGTTAGATCGATTCTTTCAGTTAGCTACCTTGACAGACCTCTTGAGTGAATTTTCCTTCACTGAAGTGACCAACACAATTTCAAAGAGACCGCTCGAGCCATCCTTCCACCGCTCGAGCAGTAAATGTGAGATCCTAGAAGTTTTTCAAAGCTACAGTGAAAATACTAGGAGCATGAAATCTGCACTCGAGCGACCACTTAATCGCTCAAGCGGTCTCGCCTACAAAAATGGCAAACTACTGAGAGCTACCAATCTTCGCACATGCGACCAAATGACCGCTCGAGCAGTCCGCCAAAAACAACTATCACAAGCTTTGTTAAGTATCATACAGATCATTGAACTTATCTCTACTAAGCTTTAGCTCACCCTATGTGGAAACCAACTTTCAAGCACTGATGGCATGCCTCCACCAAGAGGATAGCTTGGGAGGATAGTGGAGCGGGGCACTCATTTTTGTTTTGTATAAGCCTAAGGCTTAACTTGTATTGGGCTTCACCTACTTTTGTTGTAACAAAGCAATGTGTTGGAAATTTGTAGTCGTCGGGGTATGAACTTATCTTCATTTCCTTTTGTTTCTATGTATATCTGCCACATGCTATAGATTCATAATCTAGGATTAATGAATGCATTAGTGCATTTGACGTCTTTTCTAATAGTTAAAGGAAATAAATGAATGAACGTTAGTATTTAATGATTAAGATTGGTAAGCTTTCACATATCTATTAAGGGTTGCGAATGTAACACCCCAAATTATACCATTTACAATAATTATATTATTACCCATGATTGAATGACTTAAGTCAAATTAATTATATTAATTTGTATAAAACGGCTAAGTTAAAGTTTAGAAAAGAGTATAATTAATAAGTAAAGAATACAAGAAGTCCTTTGCCATAATAATTATCAAGATGTATAAAAAGGAAATTAAATAGGAATGAATACAATTGGTTAAAAATGTGAAGGAAATACACATGAAAAAAATTATAAGACTCAAGAAAATAAGATCAGTTTAAAAGCCTTTGAATCAATTTTGATTGGATCAAATTAAGCTCAGAAATAAGTTGGGACTTGAAATTGAAACGGTTATACACCTTAGAACTAACATTAATTTGATGTGTAGAGTATTTTGGGTGTTTTATGAGAAAATCAATTAGAATTAACGGAATTATGTAAAATTAAATTAGTTTAATTGAGATTAGTCTAATAATAAAATTAAGAATTAATTGTAATTGTAATTGTAATTGATTAGAGTTAGACATGATTAATTAATTGCAATTTATATTTTATTTATATTATGTGAATAGCGATCTATTTATTAGGAAATTTTATTTTGAATCAGAAATTGGGAGCCAAGATGACTTGAGGAAATATAATTGATGAGTTCAATCAGTCTAATTTCATATGTTGAGCCTTATGAGAGTTTCAATTAGTAAAATTAGGAATGATTAAATTAAGACTTAATTAAAATTATTTAAGTGATGACTAATTAAACTAATTATGATCTGGGATATATCCTATATACGTTAGCCCAAGTAAGATTAGTTAGCAAATTAATCTAATTAACTCAACTTAATTAGAATGATGAAGAGAGTTTGAGAAAGTTCTAGATGAAGGGAGCCATTGTTTTATTTTGCTAGAAATAACAAAGAGGGAGAAGAGAACTCATGCGTGTGTTGGGAATTCAAATAGTTGTGAGAGAGAGAGAGAGAGAGATAGAGTATCAATTCTTAAAACTTATTTGTTGGAAATGGTGAAGAAAAGCTAAGGAAAAAGTTAGGAAAAAGTTAAGAATTGAAGAGGAGTTCAAGAATTTGTCAAGAGTTCAACAATTGAAGAATCTAGGTAATAGATTGAAACCTATATCTTGTAAATAATTTACTCAAAAGCTTAAATCAAGAAGTAATTAGGTTCAATTTCATCAAATTAGAAAGAAATTAAGAAAAGAATGAAGAAAATTTTATTTAAGTTTGATAATTAAGAAATTGATGTTGTAATTTAATACTTGAGGTTGATTTTTGCCATCCTTCATAAATTTAAAGTTCATCCATACATGCATCTTGGAATTTTAAGGTTTTAGACTTTAATTCATGTTTTAAAGGTTTATGAGTTTGAATTTGGGTTTGATATGAAGAGAATTAATAAAAATCTAAATTAGACCAATTCAAGAATTAAATTATGATTTGATTTTGAAAATATAAAATTAGTTAGTTTTGATCTTAATTTCATAAATGCAAATACTTTTCTAAGAGTTTTATAACTTCAATTTCATGATTTAAAGGAAGATAAAAAAGAGTAGAAATCAATTTCATGTAATTTAAAAGGAATTAGTAAAAGGATTAAGAAATTGAATTAGATTCAAGATTACAGAAGTTAAATTGGAATTAACTGTTTTGTGGGTTTGATTTTTGTTGTCTTGCATAAATTAGAGTTTTAATTGCACACGCATCATGATTTTTTAAGATGATTTGAAGAATTGATTTCATATTTTGAATAGAAAAAGGAAAAGTTTTATAAAATCAAGTTTATGGAAATTTGGTGTTAACCATACAGTCAGATAAGGTTTTGATTTTATTATGAAAAATAGGAATTGGTTTGATTTTGATTTTTAATCCATGCATGTAATTTAATTTAAAAGTTTTATTTAATTTAAACATATTTTGGAACATCTATGATCATAAATTAAGCTTTGGGTTAAAAATTTCAAATTCTAAGAGATTGATTTTGTAATCCATCATTTAAGTTTGATTTTTGTTATTTATCATGAAATTGGATTCTATCTTTACATGCATCATAAGATTTCAAGGGTTTTGAAGATTTAATTCATGTTTTAAAGGAAGAAGAAGAAAGTTTTGAAAAATTATAAGTTTATGAACATTTTAAGTTTAATTTTGAAATCAAAGGAGTTTTAATATAAATGATTTGAAATTGATCATATATTTAGGTTTCCTGAAGTGTTTTCATACTTTTAATTAAGCCATGCAAGATCCCCAAGTTTTGAAAATGTGTTTGGAAACTATTTTTTCACGACCCAAACGTGCCCCTAAAAGTTTAGGCCATGACCGGCCTGTACCTTGGCCTCAAAGACAAAAGTTCAAAATATTTAAATGACATCGAGGCCTAAAGCGGAAGCAAATCAAATAGTAATATCCATTGAGCTTGTGCATACATGATAACTAAAATAATTAAAACAATGTAAACACACTAGTGTACATATATATATATATATATCACACAAACATACATAAAACTTACATAAATACAAAATTCTAACAATACAAGGTTAAGGCCTCAACACAGAGGCGCATCTTGAGTGGCTTCACTTAACAGGTTCACAACAAAACTCCTGAGGCTGGCCTAAGGATGATCTCCGGATTGATCACCTACGTACAAATAAAATACAGAGTGAGTGAAGCTCAATGAGTAATAAGAAAGTGAAATGAATCAAGTAAATAATCTAGATTCAAAAGAAGCATAGCACCATACTCTTCCTCATTTACATCCTTCACAACATTGTTCATGATCATATTTACCAAAACGGCCTCAGGCCCACTATATAACAAAACGGCCTCGGGCCCAATCGTATATCAGAACGGCCTCGGGCCCAATTGTATATCAGAACGGCCTCGGGCCCAATCATACATCAAAACGGCCTCGGGCCCAATCATATATCAACACAGCCTCGGACCCAATCATACATCGTGTTATAAATAGTTCACATTACATATTCTATATTGCATTATATATTAAAACAAATATAAATGGACATATCTTTACAATATTATTACTCACAGTGGTTTAGGTGAGCAGAGGTCTCTGTCTACAAGTGACCTGTAATCACGATTACATAACCCAACATATGAATATAACCGATAGCTTTCTTCTCTCTTTAATCAATTTGTTATGTTAATTCTAAACTCATTAGTCCTCAGTAGGTCATAATCTGTCTCCATAAAAATAGGAGGAAATGAAAGGAAACTGAGTTAGATGAAGAATTAGCATGAAACCGATTGATCGAAAGTGAAAAATCTTCACTACTTTGAGTATATCTATTTGTATGCTTAAACTTTGGAACTGAGACTACAACCGTTGGAAACTAGACTTCCAGGGCTTGAATTTAGGCACAAGAATCATTTAAAATGGAGCCCGGATGCAGAAGATATGCTTATTTGAAGTTGGCTGAACAGGGCTGTCTCGCACCTGCAGGAAGTAGGACCGCACGTGCGGAAATTGGGCCGCATGTGCGGGACAACGTGCTTTTTTAGCAGAATTAGATTTGGTGCTGGAAATGGACTGCCGCACGTGTGGGAAGCCCCGCCACACGTGCGGCTCTGGGCAAAATCTGCTGTCCGAAAATCTTGGTTGGCTTTAACACTTGTTTTTCCATTTTCTAAGCTAGGTTTCCAACTCTAATCACTCAAAAACATGTGAAATTACTCTACAACATGATAAACTAACATCATTCAAGTGTAATTTCATCTCAAACAAATCAATCTTTGTGTTGCATCTTTCATAATCTTGAAAGTTCCCAAAACACAACCCACAAACACACTTGATCCTTGCATAAATCTTGTCCTATGGACAATCTAGAGTTCATTTCATATGTTATTCACAAGATGGAGCTCCAATCATGAACAAAACCGAAGGACCCAAGTTCTAATTTCTTAAATTTAGCTCAATTAAATACATAACACAAAACTCTAACCCAAATGGGTTTCAAATCTTCCAATTTCGTTATGTCTTCATGAAATTGATGAATTAATCATAAGGATTCAAGATAGTCTTCGATCCCTTAGTTCAATCTTTGCCTTTCACTTAGCTCTCTTCAATTTCTCAAGCTTCCATGGTTGATCTTCTTCCTCTCTCTTCAATCTCTTCAATTTATCTTCAAACCCCCATGAATGTTGAGCTCTCTCTCTTAGAGAAGCTTTCTCCCTCATTCTCTCTCTCTTTCTCACGGTTCTCTCCCTCTCCCTTAGATATTTTGGCTCAAAGTGATGAGTTCACTCATATCATATATATATATATACATAAGCTTATCACAATAGGGAGAGCCAAACGCACCCTTATGAATCATACGAAATCAAATTTCAATTAAACTTCCCAGGTGACTCTAAAAATTACGTTGATCATAACTATGTACTCCATCCTGGTTTCTAAAGCCTCTATGGCCTTTAATTCACAGTGCAAAGTTAACCACCCAAACACACCTTAACGAATCAGACGAAATAAATTTCCAATTAACTTTCCCAAATAGCTCTAAAAATTCCCATTAGCATATCCATATACTCATTTTCGATTTCTGAACCCATAAAGGTCGTCAATTTCTGTTTCAAAATCATAACTCAACAGATAATTCTTCAATTCAAATAGATATCATTAAATTAAAGCATATTAACCCATAAATAATTAAAGGTAAATTCTAATACACATTTTGGGGTCGTTACAATTTTTGTTAATTTTCGAAACCCGAAATTTTGTAGACTGCTCGGGCAATATAGTCACCACTCGAGCGCACCTTACAAGCTCCTTGTGACGCCACGAATCTACACTATTGGTTGCAGTCAAGGGAAAGTCACCAATGAGTCCTATGGTCAATAACCAAGTAAGATCCCAGATCCCAGATCATCGGAGGAGTCAAATTAGCCTCCCTTCTAAGTCTAACTTTCTTAGGCAGCGCACTACCCTTTTGACAGATCTTAAAAGATATTGACATATGGTCTCATAAGCAACGATAGGGTTTATATATGTGTATATATTAGAATATGAGTACATAATAACAAAGAATATCCTTAATTTCAAAAGCTTGTTCCATTACATTACATCCCAAAAAAAAATTTAAATCTTCATATGAACCTTACAAAATATCAATAGGGAAATTTCAACCTTTTCCAAGATAGCCAAAAAATTTCAAAGGTTTCAGACTCGTTGTCTCCAGCTATAAGCTCATATTCGGCACCTGGCATGATACGCCGTGAGCTTTGAATGCCCAGTAAACGAACACACACCCCGTCCCTTTTTCCCAGTCTAATACACAATCACAAATATGACAACAAGTAATAAAACATGATACTCAAATAAATAATTAAAGGGTTACAAGGTTAGATGTTAGTAAACTAGAAATCCCCCAAAGAGACTTCATCCTCCGAACCACAAGAATCGGACGCAGATTATTCGGTATGCCGCCTCTTTTGCTGCTTTATTGCAGAACTAACCTCGGACGTCTACCAACGGTTATATACCGCGTAGCGCCAACCGCAAGGCCTCAAAAGAGACGGTAATAATGGGCCTTGCCCAAATCCCTCCTCACACCAAATACCTAGGGTCCAAATACAACCGCTCCGTTCAAGGGTACCGAAAACCACTTGCGCAATACTTTAGCTTCCAAATAGGGAACGCATCCCAACAATCCATACATCACATATTATCATCTTTTCATTACTCAAGTTATCGAAAGCCCAATACCATCCCAATTAAGTTTTTCGTTGAGTTAAATGTTTTCAATTAAGGTTAGACCAACTTAACAAGATAATAATATCCACGTAAGCATGCATCATTAGAATGAAAAAGATAAGGAACATAACCATAACACGTGCAATATCATGCCAAGACATGATCATAAGCTAATAAGCATATTCATGAACACAAGAGCATAAAACACCCATGCGCAACAAAATTTCCAGATTCAATACCCTTTAAAGATTAAAATAAAAAGGGCTATTTTAGATTTTTTCCAGACTCGGCCTTCCTATGGTTCATAGAGAATTTAACCTAGTTTCCAGAACATATTTGAGGAACACTCCAGCGCTGTCCAGATTCGTCGACCGTTACGAACATTTGATTTTCTTACAAACCACTCACTATTTTTCAATGAAACTAATTTTAGTTGAAATATAACTCCTTAAGGAAGATTTTGACATAAAATGGAGGTCCGGAATAATTTTCTACATTTCTCTAGAAATTTTGAAAGGTGGCTGTGAAAAAAGATTTTTAAGGCACAATGCCCAAAACAAGAAGATTTGTGAGAAAGGGATCCACTAAGGAAAAATTTTCATTTCTTTTGTGATGAAAACATGCTAAATAATATGTATTAAAATCGTAAAATTATCTTGAAGGCGTGTCTTTGGAAAGTTTGAGAGATTGGTATGGAAAAGATAGTTTTGTACCGAAATGAGGGGAACTACAAGAGGGGTAGAATCATGGCTCAACTCTTATCATTTTTAGCACAAGGAAATCATTAATAATACATCTGAAAACAATGGGTAGAACCCTTAAGAACGTGTATTTGAAAAAGAAAAATAAAAGAGAGAGTTGTGTTGTGGCTTACTTGCTAGGCTAGGCCAAGTTCAACAAGATTGCTCCCGTCTTCCTTCCTCTTTCTCTCAAGACTTTTCTCTTGCTCTCCTTTCTCTCCTTTTGGCCGAATGTAGGTGTGTGTATGTGTTGTTCGTGTATGCTTTGCTAAGAGGGTGGTTGTATTTATAGGTAATTTTGGTGTGAAAAGACATAAAGGCCCACTAGTTGGAATTGGATTGAGAAGTTTGGATTTACTTGGAGTCTAATGAAATAGGGAGTGATTAGGGAGCTTAATTATGTGATTAGACAAGATTTAGTTAGCCTCTATGGAACTAGGTTGGAAACACAACCCTTGTACTTGGTACTTGAGCTTCTAGAATGTCATAATTACAAATCTTGAAAATTGGTCCCTTACACTCTCCAAGGTTGGCCGGCTATGGGAAAGGGAAATGGGGAATATTTTATTCATTATATGAGTACTATGGACACATTTCCCAATGTATATATATGTAGATTTCAAAGTGATTTGATGGTACCTATAGTGTAAAAGGTACGTGTACTAGTTTTGGGGCAATTCTTTAAATTAATAAAAGAAGTGAGGGCTTGGAATTAAACTCATGTATTGGAACCTTATTTATGTAGAATTAAATTAAATTAGACTAAGGAACCTAATTCGGCTAGGACATTTCTGTTTCGATAAAAATTTAAAAAAAAAATGCTAATCGACAAGAATCGAAATAATTTAAGAAACTGAGGGGCTTTAAGGAAATAATTCAAACATAAGGGTTTTTAAAGAAAATACATTTTTCAGGGGCTTCACAACCTATCCCCCTTAAACAAATTTCGTCCCTGAAATTCAACTATATACTGCTTTCGAAAATTTTGGGGTAGTTTGCCTTCACCCAATCCTGGTGTTCCCAAGTAGATTCCTCAATTCCCTGATGACGCCAAAGCACTTTTACCAAGTCAACCCTTTTTCCTGTAAGGTTCTTCTCTCAACTGTTTTGTATCACTTCCGGTTCTTCTTCAATGGTAACATCTTTGTCAAGACTGATTTCTTCCCATTTGAGGACGTGTGACGGGTCGGCGATGTATTTCCTCAACATAGATACATGGAAGACGTTGTGTATCCCTGCTACTGTGGGGGTAGACCTAGTCCGTATGCCACTTCGCCCACCCTTTCCAATACCTCAAAAGGCCCAATATATCGTGGCGATAGCTTTCCCTTTCTTCCAAAACGTATGACTCCACGCCCAGGATGCACCTTTAGGAACACGTGGCTACCTATTTCAAACATCAATGGCCTTCTCCTCCTATCTGCATAATTCTTTTGACGGTCTTGAGCAGTCTTTAATGGTTGTTGGATCAATTTGACCTTCTCAGTAGTTTCTAGAACAAGTTCGGGTCCTATTAGACTCACCTCACCTATTTCCGTCCAACAAATTGGTGATCTACAAGGTCACCCATATCATGCTTCAAAGGGAGCCATACCAATGCTAGCTTGAAAGCTGTTGTTATAGGCGAATTCAATTAAAGGTAGGTGTCGTTTCCAACTTCCTTGAAAATCCATTGCACTACGTTTAGATTGTCCATCTGTTTGCGGGTGAAAAGCAGTGCTAAAACATAACTCAGTACCAAGAGCTTCTTGCAGACTCCCCCAAAATCAGGAGGTGAACCGTGGGTCACGATTTGACACAATAGATACTAGAATTCCATGTAGTCGAATGATCTCCCCAATGTAGAGCTTGTGCATAGACTCTAAAGTGTCGGTTATCTTATAGGGTAAGAAATGTACTGACTTGGTGAGGCGATCCACTATTACCCATATAGCATTGCGCCTTCTAGGTGTCTTAGGCAACCCTGTCACAAAGTCCATCATCACATACTCCAACTTCCATTCGGCTATTGGTAGAGGTTGCAACATTTCCCCTGGTTTTTTATGTTCCGCCTTCACTAGTTCGCATGTTAGACATTTTGCTACAAATTTAGCCATCTCCTTCTTCATTCCATTCCACCAATACTACCTCTTCAAATCTTGGTACATTTTAGTCCCTCCTGGATGTACTGCAAATGCAGAGTGATGACATTCCTTAAGTACCTTTTCTCTAAGCAACTGATCACTTGGTACAAACAATCTACCTTGGTATCTTAAACTCCCATTGGGGTGAATTACACAATCGAGCATTGGTTCTCCTGATTCCAAACATCCCTTGATATAGGCTACTTCTTGATCGTGCTTCTGGGCCTCCATGATCTCATTCATCAACTTAGGCATCACCTTCTTTGCACTAAGATATGCTTTTGTATCTTGAGATTCTACTTGGATTCTAAATTCATTGAGTGTCTTAACCATATCCCATTCTTTAACGGAAATTCTAGCCATCATCCCCCTGCTCTTGCGACTTAGAGCATCGTCTTCTACATTGGCTTTATCGGGATGATTTGAGAGAGTGAACTGGAAATCCTCAAGATACTCCATTCATCTTCTCTGTCTCAAGTTACGGTCCATCTATGTAAATAGATACTTCAAACTCTTGTGATCTGTGAAAATCTCAAATTGTTCCCCATACAGGTATTGTCGCCATTGTTTTAGGGCAAAAACTACGGCCGCTAATTCCACGTCATGTGTTGGGTAGTCACGCTCATGTGGTTTCAACTGCCAGAATCCATACGCGACTACCTTTCCATTTTGCATGAGCACACAACCTAACCCTTCCTTAGACGCATCGCAATACACAGTGTACCCCACTTTTCGTTCTGGGATGGTCAAAATTGGCACACTAGTTAACCTCTTCTTTAGCTCTTGGAAGGATTTTTCGCAAGCTTCGTTCCACTCATAGTTTACTCCTTTTTGCGTCAAACGAGTCATTGGTCTAGCTAGTTTGGAGAAATTTTGGATGAACCTCCGGTAATAACCGGCCAATCCTAAGAAACTGCGAATTTTTGACACGGTTTTCGGTTGTCTCCAATCTAATACTGCCCTAAGAATTTAACTTCATTCAAGCATAACTCACATTTGCTTGCCTTGGCATATAACCGATTATCCCTAAGAACTTGAAGGACAATCGTTAAATGTTGCTCATGCTCTTCTTCAGACCCTGAATATACAAAGATGTCATCAATGAACACTACTACAAACTGGTCAAGATATGGTCTAAAAATCTTATTCATTAGGCTTATGAATACTGCCGGTGCATTGGTTAGTTCGAAGGGCATTACTACAAACTCATAGTGGCCATATCTAGTACGAAAGACAGTTTTTGGTATATCCTCCTCCTTGACTTGTAGTTGATGGTAACCTAACCTGAGATCGATCTTTGAATAGCACCTCGAGCCTCTAAGTTGGTCAAAAAGGTCATCAATCCTTGGGAGTGGGTATCGGTTCTTAATCGTGACTCGATTGAGTTGACAGTAATCGATGCATAGCTTTAACGACCCATCTTTCTTTTTAGAAAACAACACAGGTGTTCCCCATGGTGAAGTACTTGGCCTAATGAATCCTTTCTTGACCAACTCCTGTAGTTGTGTCTTTAATTCTCGTAATTCTGCGGGTGCCATGCGATACGGGGCAATGGATATTGGGGTAGTTCCAGGTTGTAGCTTAATACTAAAGTCTACCTCCCGGGTTGGTGGAAATCCTAGTAATTCCGTAGGAAATACATCTGCATATTCGCAGACTATGTACGGAAGTTCTAATTCTCCTTGGCCCTCCTCATTTAAAATCAAACTTGCTATCCTGCCCGCAAGTTGATCGCGCCACTGCGTCCTACGTTTTGTTGAAGTCATGGAGTCTTGCCTATCCCCCTTCAACTGGAAACGTGTTCCGTCAGGCGTGTGGGCTACCACTTTCTTCTAATGACAGTCGATCACCGCTCAGTGGGCAGACAACCAGTCCATGCCCAAAATGATATCAAAGTCCGACATTTCCATGACACGAAGGTCACAAGTTAAGCGTAGGTTCGACATTCCTATTTTATAGTCCTTACAGATCAGTCCTACCCGAATGCATCCTCCCATAGGTGACATTACATTTAAGGCAGTTTCTAAAGGTTCACATACAAGTTCTAATGACTTAGCACAAGCACAGGATATAAAAGAATGTGATGCACCAGTATCAAATAAAACATGCACCTAAGAATTGTATAGCACTAAATTACCGTCAATTACAGACGGGTCTGCTTCTTTCTCTTGCAAGGAAAAGATTTTGTCAGTTGCCTTCTGGTTGCCACTAGTCCTGGCGTTCTGAATTCCCACACTCTTCTGGTGCTGCTGCCCGGTAGATCCTGTCTTGTTTGTCCAATACTTCTGCCCACCTAATGCTTGGGCATTTGCTCCAAAACCTCCTCCCTGGTATCCGGATGGAGGGAGTTGGGGGCATTTGCTCTTTTTGTGCCCCAATTGTTGGCAATGAAAGCACTGGAGTTGTCCTGCTGGCCTTGGTTGACAGCCTCTTCTCATTCTTAAGTCAATGTTGTGCCAACTATTTCCACAAAGATGGCAAGACTCCCCCAGAATTTGATTCTTAATAGGGTTCGGGATTTTTTGGTCACGGTTACTAGTCCATTCTTAAGGTTTCAATTTCCTGGTACCACATTCCTATCGTTGCTTGCGAGCTCATGTTATTACTTGTCTCGGAGTGTGGTCCACCATTTGTCGTTCTTTGAATGGGGTAAGGCGTAAGTCGAGTTCTAACTACGTAGACAATTCCTTATGGGTAATCAACTAATCTTAAGTTAGAGTTTAATTATCCCAGGGGGTTCACACAACACAACTTCATATATATATATATATAGGAAAAATAATAACTACAAGAGTTTTAGACTGGACTAACGGAAGGAACGAAAGGATATGAAGCGATTATAGCATCAATTAACATAAGAATCAACTGAAATATGAATGAATGGTATTATGCTATGGTTTCAAACTTCAATGTGATCAAGGTTATAGAGGTAGTGACTAAACTAGATATTTAACTTGAAACTACGTTGGCCATCCGCGCTTCAAACTGAACATCCAAGATTCGTCACCGAGTAAAGAAAATGAAATTATTTACAAGAAGCCTTGGGCTAAATAAAATAATCAAGGGTCAAAGGAGGTCAATTTTACAAATAGTAGTATATAAAATAGGACTAGATGGATATGACTTAATCTTGGAGAAGGAAGAGAATTAATAAAAATCTAAATTAGAGCAATTCAAGAATTAAATTATGATTTGATTTTGAAAATATAAAATTAGTTAGTTTTGATCTTAATTTCATAAATGCAAATACTTTTCTAAGAGTTTTATAACTTCAATGTCATGATTTAAAGGAAGATAAAAAAGAGCAGAAATCAATTTCATGTAATTTAAAAGGAATTAGTAAAAGGATTAAGAAATTGAATTAGATTCAAGATTACAGAAGTTAAATTGGAATTAACTGTTTTGTGGGTTTGATTTTTGTTGTCTTGCATAAATTAGAGTTTTAATTGCACACGCATCATGATTTTTTAAGATGATTTGAAGAATTGATTTCATATTTTGAATAGAAAAAGGAAAAGTTTTATAAAATCAAGTTTATGGAAATTTGGTGTTAACCATACAGTCAGATAAGGTTTTGATTTTATTATGAAAAATAGGAATTGGTTTGATTTTGATTTTTAATCCATGCAAATAATTTAATTTAAAAATTTTATTTAATTTAAACATATTTTGGAACATCTATGATCATAAATTAAGCTTTGGGTTAAAAATTTCAAATTCTAAGAGATTGATTTTGTAATCCATCATTTAAGTTTGATTTTTGTTATTTATCATGAAATTGGATTCTATCTTTACATGCATCATAAGATTTCAAGGGTTTTGAAGATTTAATTCATGTTTTAAAGGAAGAAGAAGAAAGTTTTGAAAAATTATAAGTTTATGAACATTTTAAGTTTAATTTTGAAATCAAAGGAGTTTTAATATAAATGATTTGAAATTGATCATATATTTAGGTTTCCTGAAGTGTTTTCATACTTTTAATTAAGCCATGCAAGATCCCCAAGTTTTGAAAATGTGTTTGGAAACTATTTTTTCACGACCCAAACGTGCCCCTAAAAGTTTAGGCCATGACCGGCCTGTACCTTGGCCTCAAAGACAAAAGTTCAAAATATTTAAATGACATCGAGGCCTAAAGCGGAAGCAAATCAAATAGTAATATCCATTGAGCTTGTGCATACATGATAACTAAAATAATTAAAACAATGTAAACACACTAGTATACATATATATATATATATATATCACACAAACATACATAAAACTTAAGTAAATACAAAATTCTAACAATGCAAGGTTAAGGCCTCAACACAGAGGCGCATCTTGGGTGGCTTCACTTAACAGGTTCACAACAAAACTCCTGAGGCTGGCCTAAGGATGATCTCCGGATTGATCACCAACATACAGATAAAATATAGAGTGAGCAAAGCTCAATGAGTAATAAGAAAGTGAAACAAATCAAGTAAATAATCTAGATTCAAAAGAAGCATAACACCATACTCCTCCTCATTTACGTCCTTCACAACATTGTTCATGATCAGATTTACCAAAACGGCCTCAGGCCCACTATATAACAAAACGGCCTTGGGCCTAATTGTATATAAGAACGGCCTCGGGCCCAACCATATATCAAAACGGCCTCGGACCCAATCATACATCAAAATGGCCTCGGGCCCAATCATATATCAACACGGCCTCGGACCCAATCATATATCGTGTTATAAATAGTTCACATTTCATATTCTATATTGCATTATATATTAAAACAAATATAAATGGACATATCTTTACAATATTATTACTCACGGTGGTTTAAGTGAGCAGAGGTCTCTGTCTGCAAGTGACCTGTAATCACGATTACAAAACCCAACATATGAATATAGCCGATAACTTTCTTCTCCCTTTAATCAATTTGTTATGTTAATTCTAAACTTGTTAGTCCTCAGTAGGTCATAATCTGTCTCCATAAAAATAGGAGGAAATGAAAGGAAACTGAGTTAGATGAAGAATTAGCATGAAACCGATAGATCGAAAGTGAAAAATCTTCACTAATTTGAGTATATCTATTTGTGTACTTAAAATTTGGAACTGGGACTACAACCGTTGGAAACTAGACCTCCAGGGCTTGAATTTAGACACAAGAATCACTTAAAATGGAGCCCAGATGCAGAAGATATGCTTATTTGAAGTTGGTTGAACAGGCCTGTCTCGCACCTGCAGGATGCAGGACAGCACGTGTGGGACAACGTGCATTTTTAGCAGAATTAGATTTGGTGTTGGAAATGGACTGCTGCACGTGCGGGAAGCCCCGCCACACGTGCGGCTCTGGGCAAAATCTGCTGTCCAAAAATCTTGGTTGGCTTTAACACTTGTTTTTCCATTTTCTAAGCTAGGTTTCAACTCTAATCACTTAAAAACATGTAAAATTACTCTACAACATGATAAACTAACATCATTCAAGTGTAATTTCATCTCAAACAAATCAATCTTTGTGTTGCATCTTTCATAATCTTGAAAGTTCCCAAAACACAACCCACAAACACACTTGATCCTTGCATAAATCTTGTCCTATGGACAATCTAGAGTTCATTTCATATGTTATTCACAAGATGGAGCTCCAATCATGAACAAAACCGAAGGACCCAAGTTCTAATTTCTTAAATTTAGCTCAATTAAATACATAACACAAAACTCTAACCCAAATGGGTTTCAAATCTTCCAATTTCGTTATGTCTTCATGAAATTGATGAATTAATCATAAGGATTCAAGATAGTCTTCGATCCCTTAGTTCAATCTTTGCCTTTCACTTAGCTCTCTTCAATTTCTCAAGCTTCCATGGTTGATCTTCTTCCTCTCTCTTCAATCTCTTCAATTTATCTTCAAACCCCCATGAATGTTGAGCTCTCTCTCTTAGAGAAGCTTTCTACCTCATTCTCTCTCTCTCTCTTTCTCATGGTTCTGTAATGACCCCAAAATGCGTATAGAAAGTCATCCTTATTTAATTAGGGGTTAGTGTGTTTCAATTCAACTATGTCTATCGGAATTAAAGACTTATCTGCTGAGTTATAGCGACCTTTATTGTATCGGCTTGGAATTTTTTTTACCCTCTGCTCGAGCATGGGCTCATTTTTGACATTCTTAATAGTGTATTTGGAATGTTCTTACCTTATTTTGGGGTACTGTTTGAGGTGGTGGCATGATGGTAAAGTAAGATTGGACCAACGAATTTAATTCGAATAATTAACCTACGATCAACCGTCATTCATTTGTCCTTTTCTTTTTCCACACTTTGAATTTGAATGTGAGGTTAGAACCATTGGAAAGATTATTTCTGGGGCTTCGATTTGGATACAAGAACGACCTAGAACGGAGTCCCGATGAGAGAGTTATACCCGTTTGAAGTTTTCACATCTGTGCTTAAAGCAGAGCCGCACGTGCGGGGAATAGCCCCGCACGTACGGTCTGTGCGGGACAGCAGCTCAAAAACGGCATTTTTGGACCATTCCTTGCAATTTCTTTTCCTCTCTTCTTCTCCCCTCTTCCATGTCTGAAACCCTAGCTTCCAAAACCTTGATTTCCTCCACTTTTATCGACAAATCCTCCATGGATCTTGTATCAAGGATGGAGAACAAGAAAGGGTCAACATTTCCAACCGATTGAATTTCGAAATTGAGGTGGAATCTCATCCAAGCTCGCTCCTTTGTTTGTTCTTCGAGGTAGGGGTTCTAGATCTCCTCAATACTTACATCTAGGGATAGATTTATGGTGACTTCAGTATATTAATGTAAAAATCTTCATTTTTATCATCCAGGGCATATTATGAGATTTGGGGATTTAGAGTTTGAGATGTTGGAAGTTAAATTGGTGGGTTAAAATGATGAATTGTGAATCCTAGAAGTAGAATCACTGGGAAAATTGGAATTAAAAGTGGTGATTTAAGAAGTGTGAATTTTTGTTAAAAATCCTCATTTTTCTTGAAACCCTAGGTTGATTGATGATGATACCCAATGTTTTGGCCCAAATTGAAAGTAGAATAATGAAATTGAGGTATTAAATTATATGTCTTCAAGTTTAATTAGAATTTGGAAATGTTTGAAAAGTATGTTTAAAATTTGCGAATGAACTTTGTTATGAGTATTGGAATTCATGCTATCATATGAAGGGAAAATTGGGGAAATAATCTATTAATGTTATGAATGATATGAACTTAGGCAGCGCACTACCCTTTTGACAGATCTTAAAAGGTATTGACACAAGGTCTCATAAGCAACGATAGGGTTTATATATATGTATATATTAGAATATGAGTACATAATAACCACGAATATCCTTAATTTCAAAAGCTTGTGCCATTACATTACATCCCAAAAGAAAATTTAAATCTTCATATGAGCCTTACAAAATATCAAAAGGGAAATTCTAACTTTTCTAAGATAGCCAAAAGTCTTTGAAGGTTTCAGACTCGTTGTCTCTAGCTATAAGCTCCTCTTCAGCACCTGGCATGATACGCTGTGTGCTTTGAATGCCCAGTAAACACACACACACCCCGTCCCTTTTTCCCAGTCCAATACACAATCATAAATAAGACAGCAAGTAATAAAGCATGATACTCAACTAAATAAATAAAGGGTTACAAGGTTAGATGTTAGTAAACTAGAAATCCCCCAAAGAGACTTTGTCTTCCCAACCACAAGAATCGGACGCATATTATTCGGTATGCCCCATTTTTTGCTGCTTTGCTACAGAACTAACCTCGGAGGCCTACCAATGGTTATATATCGCGTAGTGCCAACCGCAGGGCCTCAAAAGAGACGGTAATAATGGGCCTTGCCCGAATCCCTCCTCACACCAAATACCTAGGGTCCGAATACAATCGCTCCGTTCAAGGGTTCCGAAAACCACTTGCGCAAGACTTTAACTTCTAAATAGGGAACGCATCCCAACAATCCATACATCACATACTATCATCTTTTCATTACTCAAGTGATCGAAAACCCAATACCATCCCAATTAAGTTTTCCGTTGAGTTACATGTTTTAAACCAAGGTTAGACCAACTTAACACGATTATAATATCCACATAAGCATGCATCATTAGAATGAAGAAGATAAGGAACATAACCATAACACATGCAATATCATGCCAAGACATGATCA
Source organism: Camellia sinensis (assembly GCF_004153795.1). NCBI lineage: Eukaryota > Viridiplantae > Streptophyta > Magnoliopsida > Ericales > Theaceae > Camellia > Camellia sinensis. The sequence goes on from NW_021025249.1 coordinate 1,609,535, forward strand.
CAAGCTAATAATCATATTCATGAACACAAGAGCATAAAACACCCATGCACAACAAACTTTCCAGATTCAATACCCTTTAAAGATTAAAATAAAAATGGTTATTTTAGATTTTTACCGGACTCGGCCATCTTATGGTTCGTAGAGAATTTAATCTAGTTCCAGAACATATTTCGGAAATGGGATAGCTTTTCTAGATTTTTAGTTATTTGAGGAACACTCCAGCGCTGTCCAGATTCGTCGACCGTTACGAACATTTGATTTTCTTACAAACCGCTTACTATTTTTCAATGAAACTAATTTTAGTTGAAAGCTAATTCCTTAGCGAAGATTTTGACATACAATGGAGTCCAGAATAATTTTCTACATTTTTCTAGAAATTTTGAAAGTTGGCTGTGAAAAAAGATTTTTAAGGCACAATGCCCAAAACAAGAAGATTTTTGAGAAAGGGATCCACTAAGGGAAATTTTTCATTTCTTTCATGATGAAAACATGCTAAATAATATGTATTAAAATCAGAAAATTATCTTGAAGGCGTGCCTTTGGAAAGTTTGAGAGATTGGTATGGAAAAGATAGTTTTGTACCGAAATGAGGGGAACTACAAGAGGGGTAGAATCATGGCTCAACTCTTATCATTTTTAGCACAAGGAAATCATTAATAATACATCTGAAAACAATGGGTAGAGCCCTTAAGAACGTGTATTTGAAAAAGGAAAACAAAAGAGAGAGTTGTGTTGTGACTTACTTGCTAGGCTAGGCCAAGTTGAACAAGATTGCTACCCTCTTCCTTCCTCTTTCTCTCTAGACTTTTTTCTTGCTCTCCTTTCTCCCCTTTATGCCGAATGTAGGTATGTGTATGTGTTGTTTGTGTATGCTTTGCTAAGAGGGTGGTTATACTTATAGGCAATTTTGGTGTGAAAAAGCATAAAGGCCCCCTAGTTGGAATTGGATTGAGAAGTTTGGATTTACTTGGAGTCAAATGGAATAGGGAGTGATTAGGGGGCTTAATTATGTGATTAGACAAGATTTAGTTAGCCTCTAGTTGGGATGGAACTAGGTTGAAAACACAACCCTTGTACTTGGTACTTGAGCTTCTAGAATGTCATAATTACAAATCTTGAAAATTGGTCCCTCACATTCTCAAAGGTTGGCCGGCCATGGGGAAGGGAAATGGGGAATATTTTATTCATTATATGAGTACTATGGACACATTTCCCAATGTATATATATAGATCTCAAATTGATTTGATGGTACCTATAGTATAAAAAATACATGTACTAGTTTTGGGGCAATTATTGAAATTAATAAAAGAAATGAGGGCTTAGAATTAAACTCATGTATTGGACCTTATTTATGTAGAATTAAATTAAATTAGACTAAGGAACCTAATTCGGCTAGGACATTCCTGTTTCGATAAAAATTAAAAAAAAATGCTAACCGCCAAGATTCGAAATAATTTAAGAAACTGAGGGGCTTTAAGGAAATAATTCAAACATAAGGGTTTTTAAAGAAAATACATTTTTCAGGGGCTTCACACTCCTCGTATTTTTCCAGATTGTGTAGTCTGCTTGAGCGACCAAGTGGTGGCTCGAGCGGTCAGGCCTCTTCAGCACGTCGAGCGGTTAGACCATTTCAACATGGTTTTAGAAAATTACATCTTGATCATATTTTCATCCTCATCTCTTCCTAAACATTCCTAGGCATGAATTATGTCATTAAGGACTAATAAGTTAGGAACCAACATAAATTAATTGGTTAAACAATAAGTCATTGATTAAGTAATTGATTAAGAAAGAGGAAGTAAAGTAAGGATTCGGTTTATTTAGGAAGAAAGATAAGAGAAGTAGAATTGGATAAAGAGTGTGATATTGTGTTTCAATGTCTTTGTTTATGTGCTTTGTGTAGGTTGGACACCCGATGAGTTACATTCGAGTCATGCCCACTGTGAATAGTATCTTTGTAAAGATATGTTGTTAAAATGTATTTTGATTAACTGCAAGAATGTTATTTTGATAGGAATGAATGATTGTCTCTTTCGAAAGTAATTGTGTCACCCTTTAGTCAAGCCCTCACCTAGGGGTAGTAATATCATGGCCCTTTGTGTGGGAAGGCCTTCTCCAGAGGAAACAATGTAGCACCCCAAAAATTTAGGGCTCCTATAAAATATGCTCACATGGGGATAACCAATGTAAAAGAGAGAGAATTAGTCCATAATAATATTGATAAAATTCTGTAACTATCTCTTCCCCATTGAACTATTCCGATCATTACATTATGTGATTGATTACATCTATCAATAAAATAATAGTTCAAAAGGCAAGAGATAATCTAAGAAAAAAGCCCAAAAGATAAACATCCTTTCAAGAAGTGTCCTCAAATACACAAAAATAGAATCTAAGTTCCCAAACAAAAATAGCCTGAGGCTTAACATCAAACAACAAAAGAGAGCTTCTGTGCCCCCATCCAAAATCGTTCTTCAATCCAATCACTTAGGTGACGCATCCACATCGTTTCCTGAAAGATGGTTAGTTTGGGGTGAGCTAATGCTCAGTAGGAAATACATTTAGCAAGTTATATAAATAATTTAGATGCATATTATCATTGCATGCACATGTTAGATTAACATTCATATTTTCTCTTTCGAAACCAAAAATGTTCAATGTATGATTTCCATTCAAAGTCTCATCCGCAACCATGTATTAAATATGCTATGAAGTCCCAAGTAAGAGTCGCAAAGTCATACATATATATAGTTTTATACACTAAAAAATATTCCCACATTTATCGACTCTAGCAACGCGAGGAGATGGGCACCCAAAACCTTTCCCTTTCCACTTTTGCCGACTCTAAAAACGGTAGACTTGTGGACATACAAAATCAAGTTTTTCTACATTCGCCGACTCTATAAACGACAGGCTCATGGACACCCAAAAACTTTTCCCACATTTGTTTGGCGATATGCGTAGACAGGGCAATTGGGCACGTTAACTCCCCGCGCAGGTACCAAATACAACACACAACCCATTACGAAAACCCAACTCAACTACCCAGACTCTTATTCTACTTACTCCGCCTTCCAAAACTTTCCAAACATCTGTAAAATTGTAATATCACAAGAGAATTTATGATGCACATGATGCATGAATTTTCAAATAAATTTTCCCTACGGTTTGTTCAATCCACTTCAACATTAATAATATCAACAACCAAGAGATTTCTCCAATCTCACAATTTCCTCAATCTCAACCTTTATCAATCTCAATACATATACCCAAAGAGCTTCAACAATCTCATATCTCAACACCATTTTCATAATCCTTCACCTAATTTCAAGATTTAAGAGTCAATTTGGTCAAACCCATTATTAAATCAAATTTGAAAACTAGGGTTTTTGAAAGAAATTAGGGCATTTCCCCTCCTTTACATATAAAGAGTCAATATTCACCATTCCTAACAATAATCAAGAAGGACAAGCATAAATTTCTCCAAAACATGGGGAAGACCCTTTTTTTTCCCAACAAACCCACTTTCTATCACAAACTCATCTCATACATGACTATAACTAAGAGAATATTATTCACCCAAAAAAAACTAAGAGAATATCACATATATATATATATATGTCAAATCATAAGTATGTAAAGTTAAAAGTACCCCTACCTCAAGATTGAAGGTGAATGATGAAAACCCAACTTCAATCTCCAGGAAATGAGAGAAACAATCGGTAATGCTTTTGATCTTGGCTTGATCTTCAACCCTCTTCGAGGATATAAGGTAGATCTTGGTAGAAATCAAGGGAAATCAAGTGTTTGGGACTAGGGTTTCGGAATAAGGGTACTAGAGAGAGGAAAGAGTTAGAAAAAGTGAGAAAAGAAATGTTTGATCGATATTAAGTGAACTGTCCCGACCAGACCTCTCGAGTGGTAAATGTGAGGTCTTAGAAGTTTTGCAGAGCTACAGTGAAAATATTGGGAGCTCGAATTTTACACTCAAGCAATCTTTCCTTCGCTCGAGCGGTCTCGCCTGCAAACTTGAGATATACTGGAAGTTGCGAATCTCTACTCGAGCAACCAAATGACCGCTCAAGCGGTCATCCAAAATAGATTATTACAACCTACCCGCCTTAAAGAATTTCGTCCCTGAAATTTTGTGTTTCCTACCAAAACAACTCCAACAATTCCTAGGAAAGATGCATACCACAGTAACAATAATCTCTTTCATCCCAACTTCACAAATCAAAAAGTAATCAAAGCTAAATTCAAACAATAGAATGAGAAATTAGATTTCTTTCATTTACTTCCTTTTACAATCTTCCATACCATAATGCAAGAATAACAAACAAACAAGTTACATATCATTGAATAAATTTGAGTATTTCTCACGAACTTTCATTTCTCGTTCCCAAGTAGCATCCTCCACCCCGTGGTAGTGCCAAAACACTTTGACTAGGGGAATAACTTTGCCTCTAAAAACTTGTTCTAGGGTGTCCAGGATTTTCATTGGTCTTTCTTCATAGGAAGCATTCTCATCCACCTCTAAATTTGTCCAATCCAAGACATGGGCAGGATCCAGCTCATACTTGCAAAGCATAGAGACATGAAACACATCATGCAATCTAGATAATTGCGGTGGTAAGGCGAGGCAATAGGCTATTTCTCTCATCCGTTCTATAATATCAAAAGGGCCAATGAACCTCGGTGACAATTTCCGACCTCGACCAAATCTCATTAAACCTTTCCTAGGTGATATTTTAAACCCACATCAAAAGATAGGGGTCTTCTCCTCTGGTCTGCATAACTCTTTTGTTGGCTCTGAGCTATAACTAACCGTTTCCAAATGAGAGCTATTTTTTCAATGGTCTCACGAACCAATTCCGGTCCGAGCATAGGTGAATGCCCCCACCTTGGTCCAACACACCAGTGTTCTACACGGCTGCCCATACAAGGCTTCAAAAGGTACCATCCTAATGCTGGCCAGGAAACTATTATTGTAGGCAAATTATGCTAATGGCAAGTGTCTCTCCCAAGAACCTTTAAAATCAAGTACACAAGTTCTCAACATATCTTCTAAGATTTGGATAGTGCATTCGGACTCATCATTGGTTTAAGAGTGGTAGGTGTAGACGTCCCAGAACGTCCCGTGAGGGAATCCCGTTTTGTTCATTGGGGCTTACTACAGTTTGGACTCAATGTTACGGTCCTGTATCTAATCTCGCGGAGTGCAATGCAACACCGATGATTTTGAAAAACTGGCAAATCATTTTGAAAAACTGATTTTTAAAAAGAAATGCCAAACATGGACTGCTTTGCCAGATACAGAGTCGCCACCTAAATATTTTATTTTGGGGAAATTTAGGAAACGCTGACTCGTGCCTAAGGCCACGTGTCCGTCATCACCAAAGTTGCCTCGGCTCGAGAACTTGGGTACGATTGGGGAAGGTCACTTCGTGAGCACCCCCGGTCGCCCGATCAAAGATCGGCCTCTACTAACCATGATATCGAGTTTTGAAAACATTATGTGCTCTTATTCCGGTTATTAGCCTAGAATTACTATGTGATGCACACAACATATAAGTATTGGACCGTTTGAGTTGGAACAAAACATTTTATGTTTGTTTATTTGAAAGATGGTTTGATGGTGCTACTCGCAAGTAGGCTAAGACGTGGATTTGCCACCGTCAAGTGGGCTTAAAAAAACATGATTTTGCCACTCTCAAGTGGGCTTAAAACTCTCAATTGGTGAATTGTTCCAATTGAAATAACCCAACCTTCACCCACAGGCATTCAGGCAGTTATATCACATAAGCAAATAGCCTCATGGTAAGCATGCTATCATGGCAGTCACTCACACGCATGCAAGGATGCTAAAGCATAAATACTTACCGAGTACTCCAAGCCAAAGAAAGAAGCTAATTAGAAATCATGCATGAATCCTAACTATGTTGAAATGCCTAATGCAACACATGCAAAAATACAACTAAGATTGGCTTGGCTATTCTAAAATCGCATATGAAATGCAACAACTGATACACGTATTCAACTCGGAATTGAAATACAATGCAGTTAATATGATGCGCCGAGCCCAGTGCATGCAAGACAGATAAATGGATGCAAACATGCGAGCATAAGTATGCTAATTGAAACATGCCTTAAACTAACCATCATAAGCTGGTAAATAAAAGGGAGAAAGACGTGGGGTTGGAAGGCATGCATCACATGCACACGCACACTTATTAGAACATTGCCCTCCTCGGAGAGTCCGCATGAATAGTACAGAATAAACTAGCTAATCTATACTAATTAAACTAATTATTACACAATATTAATTAATTAACAAATTAACTAAGTAAGGAAACTAGCATGCAAATTGAACAAAATGGACTGCCTCAGCTCTGTTCCGAATGATAGGGATGCATGCATGCTCAAGTCGCCTTGTCGGGAAATCCATCGCGATGCCCTGATTTGCCTCTATTTGCAACTGGTCCCAGAACACTGTACAAAGCTCCAGAAGGCTGCTGACTAGTTTTTGCTGCTGGTTTTTGGTTTGCTGCAACAGAGAGCGAGAAAGGGGCATGGCAAAGTATTTTCAACATATGTGTGCATGACCACTCTCCCCATCATTGCACAAGCTCCAGGGAGTGTAGTCCTCGATCCTCATGCCACCAATCACGCATCTCGATGCATGATGGCCGAGGAGTCAGATTGCACAACTCGATGTAAAATGAATGCACACAACAAGGCCTAAACTCCATCATGGGTAATCCGGAGTGTCGGCGACCGAGAATCGAGACACGTTTCCTCACTTGGAGTACGAAACATCCCTCGTTTCCTGTGTTTAGACTAAACCCTATTCCAAAGACAATGCAATATACATGGCATACACAATACGACTAGCATGCAACCCTAAACGCAATGCAACCTAATCATGCCAGCATGCGAGGGATGATATGCAAACATGCAACTAGCATACACAATGTACATCCGTTGACGAGTTTGATTACTCACCCAGTGCTAGAAGTCATCAGCGGAATGCCACAGTTTTGAGCATTTCAAACCCTAATCCATTTTCCCTCATCTTTGAAACATTCCTACGTCTTTTCAGCATGAAGTTTCAGATGGCCTGCTGGCCATCCTTGGAGGCTTCCAGCACCACTTCTCCTTTGCCAGCCATTGATGTGCCCTGTCGGCCATTAATGAAGCCTTGTCGGCCATCACTGAGGGCTGGCCGGCTACCAATGTTTCCTGCAGATATTTTGTGATATTTTGTGCCAGTTGTTTGCACAGATTCATGCATCTTCCAACACATGTATGGCTAGATGTTTGTGAGGAAATTTTGTGTTTTCTATATATAGGACCCCTCTCTCCCATTTGTGGGGCTCAGAAAAATTTGAGACATAAAAATTTTCTCTCTTGCAAATTTGTGTGTGTTTGCTTAATTTCTATACACTTTAGCCTACATCTCCTAAACCAAATCCTCTCACCTTTGAGCTGAGGTCACTTAGGGCCTTCTTGGAGTTCTTGAAGGTAGTTTTAGCTTGAACTTGTGCCTAAAAGTTTTCTTTGCTTCAAGAGATAGAATACTTGTCTTGTTAGCTTGCTTTTAATACTTGTTTTTTTATCTTCTTTCAACTGTTTTGAGGCTGGTTTTGAACTGTAAAAGCTCTATTTTGATGACTTAAAAGTGTTGGTTTGAGGCCATTTTTGGTGAAAGGGTAGCTCACTCTTCTTGCTTCTTTGCTTGTAAAGGTTTTTGTGCCTTTGTTCATCACTTTCAAACCAATTTTTTGGGCCTTTTAACCACTGAATTTTGGAGGTTTTTCAGTGGTAAAAAACTCATTTGAAGTCCAAAATTGAAGGGGTTAGCCTCCCCTCTTTGTGTCTTGTGTGCATGGCTAGTTAACTTCATGTATTAACTTATTGTTTTAGCTTTTTGTGGCTTAACTCCACCGTGTTTTAGACTATATTTAAGGCTATTTTGCCTCTATTTTTGGTTATTTGTCTCATTTGAGCCTTGCATGGCATGGCTCTAGTGTCAATTTCTCCACTAGCTTAGTGTTTTAAGGCTTTAACTATCATTGGTTTGAGTTGATTGCATGTTTTAGTGCTTTTAGTACTCATTTTCAGCACCTAATCATATCTGCAACCTTCCCCCTTTCTTGGTTTTATTTTTGTTTTGAAAGTGGTTTAAACCATTTGCTTGTTTAAAGCATGAAATTGAGATGTTTGTGCTTAATGGTTTAATCCTTTTTGGGGTTCATTACCAACAGCATGAGGTCTCTTTCATGCCTAAGACAACCTTTGGTTTGAGCTTTCATTGCATTTAGAGGACACTCACTAATGGGCTACGTGATTAGGGAATGACTTGGTAATTAAAATGTGTAAACAAAGTTGGCAAATAAAAATAGGCAAGATAAGCATTCTTTGTGTAGCATCGCATGTGTTCAAACCAGACATTTGTTTGAACACAAGGAAAATGGGGCATTTCATACTCAAAAGTGATGAAATGTGTCGCTCCTTCAAGATTTTGAGATGATAAAGAGGGATACAGTACAAACAAACCCTTGGAAAAACCCCCTATTTGCTCTGTTTGTGCTTTGTTGCAGCATGGTGATCCAATGCATCAGTGGCCGGTAATGCACCCCTAGTGGCTAGCAGTGCATCATTTCTGGCCGGCAATACACCTTTTTGGCCAGCAAATGGCCGGCAGATGCCATCCATGGCTGGCAAGCCGCTGATGTAAACCTCAACATGATTTGAGTAAGGTGAAGTAGAAAGGTTCTGGAAATGTTCAACCTTGCAAACAAAGGCTTTCGAGATCAAAATGGTGGTCTTCCCGAGTGAGAACCGAGCATGTGCATTTTCCACTTCCCGAGGCGGAGCAATGGCAGCATAGTTTAATGTCTTAATTGCTTAGTTCGTGTACGTTTGTGTTGTAAATTAATTAATTAGTTTGCTAAGTGTTTTAATAATTGGTAACTAGCTTAACTAGTCATCCATTTGATTTGTAATAATTAGTTAGCTTAATTAGCATAGCTAGTTGGTTAGCTTATTTATTCGGACCCTCCGTCGCAAGGGCATAATGTTGTAATAAGTATGCGTGCGTGTGTGTATGTTTTCCAATCCCACGTCTTTCTCCCTTTTATTTAATCACTTTTGATGGTTAGATTAGGGACATATTTCAATCAGCATATCGCATGCTTGCATCCATTTACTCATTGCATGCACCGAGGCTCGGCACATCATTCAAACTACATTGTCATTTCAATATCTTATTTGAATATACGTTTAATCGCGTATTATTTAAGTAGATTCATATGCCATAATAGTAGCCGAGCCTATTAATAATTGTATATTGTATGTGTTTCATTAGACATCTTGTATAATTAGGAATCATGCATATTTTTCTAACTTTGTTTTCCTAGCTTGGAGTACTAGGTGAGTTTTTATACTTTAGCATACTTGCATGAATGTGAATGTTGCCTTGTCTAGCATGCTTGCCATGAGGCTATGTGCTTAAATGCTAAACTGGATGAATGACTGTGGATGAAGGCTTGTTATTTGAATTGGAAAGATTCAATGAATGTGAGTTCTATGCCGACTTTGTTGAGTAGCAAATCATGTTTTAAGCCCACTATGTTTGGTGGAAAATTTGCAACTTTAAGACCACTTGAGATGGCAAATTCAAACCATTTTTGCAAACAAACATTAGTTAAATTGTTCCAAATAGAGCAAACTAGTCTATACTTGCTTGTGCACATCACATAGTAAAGCTAGTTTAATAACCAGAATAAGAACACATAACGTTTATAAAAAAAATCGTATCAGGATTAGTAGAGGCCGATCTTTGATCGGGCAAGCGGGGGTGCTCAATTCATGACCTTCCCCTCTCGTACCTAAGTTCCCGAGCCAACTTTGGTGATGATGGATACGTGGCCTTCGCGACGAGTCAGGCTTTCCTAAATTTCTTCAAAAATAAAATATTTAGGTGGCGACTCTGTGTCTAACAAAGCAGTCCAATTTTTTCATTATTTGATTTAAAATCAATTTTTCAAAAAGATTTGTCTAATTTGGACTCTTTGATATTTATCAGTTTCACATTGCACTTGTGAGAGTAGATTCAGAACTGAAAAATTCCAAACTCTGAGGCCTTCTTTTCAAACCTTTCCGAAAGGCGGGGAGCCAAAAAAAGCATGCCATAATTTCTGGCGACTCTGTTGGGGACTTAGAGAACTTGACTCAAACTCATGATATGTTGTTTTATCTACACTTATGTGTCTCTTTGCATTTGCATTTGCATCGGTGCACCTAAGTTACAGTGTTTGCCATCTGTTATTCCTGAGCGATTTGTCGGAGGCTTGCTTGGAAAAGCTTGCCAAAAGGCTGACCGGTTGCGGGCTCTGCCACGACGGAAACACAACCCTTGGATCTGGACTATGCTGTAGTGTTTGATCCTCCTTTCACTTCTCAGTGTTAGGTGTGAGAGATATATTAGGTGGTCTTGCTGAGGTACCTTTTTTGACCAATCGACCTAGTTGCATAACGAAAACCATAAAGACTGTTTCAAACTAGGACAGGTTGCTTACCCGAATGCAGTAATTGTATGAAAGTGCTTGTTTTGCGTAGTGAATCCCTAGCTCCTAACGAAATTAGGATGGGGTAACCCTACCCCATCATAGGGATGTTTTGGCTCTCACTTACTTGATATGTGCTTTTAGAGTGAAACTCTACAAGGATATATGTATCAGTTGTAAGTCTGGGTGTCAGTTTTGAGGCAGAAATCAGTGTTGAGTACAGTTCTCTAGCTTAAGATTGCAACCACGTGTTGTTTGTGTCTTAGCCGAGGTGGTGTGCGGTTTCTGATTTTTTTTTCTTTTTGCTTTATTTTCTTTTCGTAGGGTAGTCTTTCATCATTGCTTTTGGCGATCTGTTACCCCCCAAGCACTCTGAACCTGCGTTAGAAGGATTTCTAGATCCTCAGATCTTGTCAAGGGACAACTAGTGTTTGTTTCACCTCCCACCAGTTACCAAACGGAGGAGGATCAGGCAGAATTCACCAATCCAGCAGTCACTTTCACTTCACCTACGCCCAGTCAGGCCCGGTCTTCTACTCTAGAAAGAGAGTATTCACCAGTTCTAATAGCTCAGTATCTTGTAGTCAGTATGGAAGATATGTGTCGTCAACTCCAGCAGACTATCAAGACTATGCAGCTAGATACTGCCCGCCAAGCTGAGATCGTAGCCCGCCAAGCAGAATTGACAGATAGGCTTTAGCAACACCAAACCCAACCGGCAGTAGCCTCTGCATCCCATGTACCCCTAGCGGGAATTCCAACACCCGAGTTCGTAATTAATGCCTACGAACATGCGGGCATTCAAGCAGATCCAATCCCCCCTCAAACCTCCAAGGCACTAGTTTACCAAAGAGAGGCGCCGTTTGAATTCAAGGTTGACCCTACTGCACTGAAAGTGAGCAAGCTGGAAAAGCTCTTTAAAAGGGCACATGGCGTCAATTCGATCCCTGACATTGAAGATGGCTATACTGATTCGGCAGTGACATTGCCAGATAGATTCAAGATGCCGCAAATAGACCACTTCGATGGCTCTGGGGATCCCATGGTCCATCTCCGGCTGTGGAGAAGTGATTTTTGGAAATTCTCTTTTGATCCTAGGGAGCGCTCGAGATCCTCTGATAGTCACCTGAAAAGAAATAAACACTCCCGTCGGGCGTGCCGGAATTAGCACTCCGATGGGCAAGTCAATCCCAAGCTCTAGGTTACTTATATTCTAAGTTAAATACCACAATTATCACACATACCTTTCCAAGATTGCAGGTCTCCTATTTATAGTATTCTCCTTGGGCCTGGGATCCTAGCCCACTCCTAGCCCCTATAATGCATTCCTATACGGCACTTGTTAGTAGGAACGCCGGCTCTTATACTCGGCCCCTCAACTGGATAGGGTAAATGCCGAATAGAAGTCACGTTCGGGGCCGACCTGTCTTACTCTCGTTGATCCAAAATTTAACGGCTCCCACAAATGCCCCCCAAACACCCTACTAGCAACAGTTTAGTCGGCGTGTTTGGCTCCTGGTCTGGAGGTTAGAAATCCGGCAGTTATTCTTCTTCCTGATGCATGTCAGAACGCGTTCTTGGTCATTGCAACGCTTTCCCGCCCCTTCGTACGCTGTCTCCATTTAATGCAATTTGAATTTGCCTCTTCGAATGTGTGTTCTGCATACTCAAAGATATCTGGCTCACCTTCTAGCGGGACTCCTGTAAGTCTTCTTTCTCCTGTATTCTTTTTGATCTCTTTTTTTATCTGCTTTTAGTTTTTTTTTTTCTCTATAATCCTTGGGTCGGCCAAAAAATGGCAAAACACCAGAACCAAATTAGGCAATCTAGTCTATACTTTTGTGCTGTGCGCATAACATAGTAATTCTAGGCTAACAATTGGAATAAGAACACATAATGTTTTCAAAAACGGATATCACGGTTAGTAGAGGCCGATCTTCGGATCGGGCGAGAGGGGGTGCTCATAGCTGACCTTCCCCAATCGTACCCTAGCTCCCGAGCCGAGACAACTCCGGTGATGACGGACATGTGGCCTTCGGCACCGAGTCAGGGTTTCCTAAATTCCCCCATAAAAAATATTTAGGTGGCGACTCTGTATCTGGCAAAGCAGTCCATGTTTGGCACTTCTTTTTCTAAAAATCTGTTTCTCAAAACGATTTGCCGGATTTGGACTCTTTGGTTCAAGATTCAGAACCGAAACCAAATCGAGTCCGAGCTGTAGCGAGGTCCCCCGCGGACTTGTTACAACGTGCATATTAACTTGTTTGATCTAAACGGGTCAACTGACAATTCTAGGTGGCTAAGTGATGAACCTGGTACAGATGAGGGAATTGAACTGAAGCTAGAAGAATAGAAAACGGGAACCGATGCAATGGTTGGAACGGCTAACGAAAAGGGTAAATTGTCGAAAAACACCGGTGCAGAACAAGTGGCTCAGGAGCTAGGCATGGTTAGTACTGTACTTGCAGAGCAAGAAACTGCATTGAGGTGCCTTGAGCAAGAAGTGGATCAAAACAAACAGAAGGCTGGAAAGGCCCAAGACCCAACAGGGGAAATCTGTGATGAGAAGATGACCCGAACGGAGCTGGACAACTGCTTGTTGGCTGCCGATGGAATTTGGTGGGATGACGACGACCTACACTTGGCCCATACTAATGAGGACTGGGGTAAGGACCTTCTTGACAATACTTGGTATGTGGAATAGGTTGACCACATGACAAGAAGTGGCCGATATTTCAAACCACCACATCTGGACCAACTCGAGGCATCTGGGAAGGATAAAGAAGCTGAGAAACAGAAAGAAAAGCAGTTAGAGGAAAAGGTTGTGCTGAAGTAGTTGAAAAAGATTCAAGCTGACATATTTATCTGAGGACTGCTTATGGCTTCGCGAGTGCACAGACAGGCTGTACTGACGGCGATAAATAAAGCTAAGATATCCATTGAGACTACCCCAAAACAACTGGTGGGATTAGTCTTCCTAGGAGGCGCGGCACCAACTTTGGCTTTTTTCGACAAGGAATTTCCACTAAAAGGCTCTGCACACAACAAGCCTCTATACATATCCGTAGAGTGCCGGGAAAAGTGGATACCAGTGGTGTTAGTCAGCACTGACTCACCAATCAATGCCTGTCCTTGTCGCACGGCTTATCCTACTGGTCTGAAGCCAACAGAGTTTGTACCTACAGCCCAGGTGATCTGGGCATATGACAACACAAGCAGAGAGGTGATGGGGACAGTGCCGATTAGAGTACAGGTGGGCCAGACTCAACAAGATATTGAGTTCCACATCCTAGATGTTCCGGCCACTTTCAACTTACTACTTAGGCGACCCTGGCTGCATCAAGTGAAAGTTGTCTCTTCCACTCTCCACCAAATGCTGATGTACCCCCATGGAAAAGGGGTGGCCATAGTCTTTGGAAATTCATCTATACATTCTCCGCCAGAGGTCACTACACTTATGCTAGAGATTGTGCATGGCAAAGAGGTTGCTTTCCTCCTTGGATTTACTTTGGCCGAGGCTCGGGCAGTATAAACCATCCTGGCATCGGATAAGGGCTTATATGTCAGTGCTCAATCGATTTACTTCATGAACAAACTCCAACACATGTCAGGAATCGGATTAGGAAAAAGTGACCGAAAAGGCATTACTGCATTGGCCGATGTGCCACATAACCCACATGCCTTTGGTCTTGGCTATGCACGCACCAAAGAGGACTAGGTGAGGAAAGGGAAAGAAATGGCCGGAAGAGCCAGTGCAAAACATAGTGGAAAACACTATGAACTTGTGCACCAACCAATTCGGGGAACCCTGAATGGCTATTTTGTTCGGGAGGGTGAGGACTTCCCATTCTGCGGTTTCCCTGAGCCTTAGTTCAACTCTGAGAAGCAGCAAGTTCCCGATTTTGAGATTTTCTTTGACTTGCAGCTGCCAGAGAGTGACACAGAGGAACAGACTAAACTAACCGCTGAGGATGCGAAGAGCACAGAAAGTGATTCGAACAGTAGTGAACTTGAGGTAGGAGTAGCACGAGAATGTCTCCTTTCAGATCCTCAGATCAACTCAGAGAGCTTGAGGGAAGACCTAACTATTTCCATGATCGGAGACCAACCGGGTGTGAACCCTTCCAGTTGAATCTTGGATTCATCTACCGTACCACCCCTCATTTGGCAGCCAAAGGAGGGCTTCCTCTCCGGTAGTTCTAAGTCGGGTAATGAGCCGAAATCTAATTCCACAGAGTCTGTGATCAGATTCTAGTTCCTCTGAGTCAGAGTCCGGTATTCCTGGGGTTGAAAACCTGGATGTCGAAGTTTTGTCCAGGTCATCTTTTTCCTTTTCTTTTGAGTCAGTTGTAACCAAGGAATTGGATGACCTGGACCTTTTGAATGAGAATACCACTGCAAATTCTAAGTACTTGTCTATACCACATGTATATTGCATTGATCATGATTTATAAAATTTTGATGAAAACGATGAGGAAGGAATAACTCTGGTTTTGAAACATTTGGTTAATCGAGAGGAGGAGAGGTTTGTAAAACCCCTTGTTGATGAAATCATTTCAATTAATGTGGGTACTAAGAAGGATTCACATCTAGTCCAGATCGGGTCCACGCTGTCTTCGGAGAAGCGCGAGCACTTAGTTGCTTTCTTAAAAGATTTCAAAGATTTTTTCGCGTGGTCCTATGAAGACATGCCTGGAATTGATCCTGAGATTGTACAGCACCGGATCTCTCTTGACCTTGAGGCCCAACCCATCAATCAGAAGCTTCAGAGAATACACCCGGATTGGTCTTTGAAGATTAAGGAGGAGGTCACCAAGTAGATAGATGCAGGGTTCTTGCTAGTAGCTGAGTATCCAACTTGGTTGGCCAACATTGTTCCAGTGCCAAAGAAAGATGGCAGAATTCGGGTATGTGTGCACTCCAGAGATCTAAACAGAGCCAGTTCGAATGATGACTTTCCTCTACCGCACATCGATGAATTGGTGGACTTCACCACTGGCCATGCATTGCTCTTCTTCATGGATGGATTTTTCGGGTATATCCTGATTCTGATGGCACCCGAAGGCAGAGAGAAAATCGCTTTCACCACGCCATGGGGAACATACTGCTACAGGGCGATGTCGTTTGGGTTGAAAAATGCTGGGGCTACCTATCAACAAGTTGCAACCACAATTCTGCATGACATGATCCATACAGAGGTTGAGGTGTACATGGACGACATGACTGTCAAATCAAAGGAAAGAGAAGGCCACTACACCGTCATGAAGAAATTCTTTCAAGGGATCAGAGAGTACAGATTGAGGTTGAATCCACAGAAATGTACTTTCAGCATAACAGCAGGGAAAATGATGGCGTTCTTGATCACACAGAGGGGCATTGAGGTAGATCCTTCCAAAATCAAGGCCATCCTATAAATGCCACCACCAAGGACAAAAAAGAAGGTGCGATGCTTTCTGGGTAAAGTGCAATTCATAAGACAATTTGTTTCAAAATTAACCTTAACTTGTGAGCCACTATCTGGTCTCCTGAAGAAAGGAAAGAAATTCTAATGGGATGACCAATGTCAATTCGCTTTCGAGCAGATCAAGCAGTACCTACAAAACCCGCCTGTGTTGTTGCCGCCAAAACCAAGGAAGCCCTTGATTCTGTATCTGTCAGTAATGGACACAACAATTTGATGCATGCTTGCTCAGGAATTTCACGATAGGGTGGAGAAATTCATCTACTATTTGAGCAAGAAAATACTGGATTATAAGACCCGTTACACCCCGCTGGAGAAAGCTTGCTTAGCCTTGGTATGGGCCATCAAGAAGTTGAGGCACTGCTTGTTAGCTCACTCCGTAATTCTGATTTCGAGATTAGACGCCATCAAATATCTCTTTAAGAAACCAGCGCTTACGGGTAGGCTAGCCCGTTGGTTGCTTTTCCTCTCCGAATTTGATCTGTCAAGGGGAGAGCGTTAGCTAAGTTCCTGGAAGATCACCCAGTGGAAAGGGATGAAGCGGTAGAATACTTATTCCCAAATAAAGTTATTCTACATGTCGAGGAAGAGATTTGGATAATGTACTTTGACGGAGCGTCTAGCCAGTGTAGTTATGGGATAGGGGTGTTACTGATAATACCCGACAATTCCCATATACCTTTAGCTTTCAAACTCCAATTCAAGGTATCTAACAATGAAGCAGAATACAAGGCGTGTATCGCTGGTTTGGAAGCCACCTTGGAACTAGTGGCAAAGAGGTTGGACATCATCGTAGACTTGAACCTAGTTGTGTCTCCAGCAAATTCAAACTGGAAGGTCAAAGAAGAAAAGATAAAGATTTATCACCAGACCCTAGACATTGTGATTCCTAGGTTTGAGAAACTGACCTTCACACATCTACTAAGAGAGAACAACAGGCCCGCTGATACTTTATCAACTCTATCTTCTATGATAGACATCCCATTAGGAGTCTGGATGCATCCGATTATCATAGAACAGAGATATACGTCGGCCTACGAGACTATCGCCGCAATAGATGAAGTGCAATATCCAAACCCCTAGTATTATGATATCTAGAACTTCTTGGAAAAGGAAGTTTATTCACTAGGGGCAAATCCCAAAGATAAAAGGGCAATACGGCGGAGGGCCGCTTAATTTATCATCTGCGGAGGTAAACTATATAAGAGGGGTCATCTGGGGATGCACAAGTTATGTGTCGACATAGAGGAGTCGAAGCGCCTAATGGAGGCCATCCATGGGAGAGAGTGTGGAGCACACATGAGCGGAGTAATGTTAGCCCGAAAGATTCTTAGGCAAGGTTACTTCTGCTCTACCATGGAGGAGGATTATATTGGTTTTATTCGACGATGCCACATATGCCATGAATATCCCGCCATCGAAGCTGTACAACATGACTTCACCATGGCCTTTCTCAGTCTGGGGAATTGATGTCGTTGGGCCAGTTACGCCAAAAGGGTCAAATGGGAATGAGTACATTCTGGTGGCAATTGACTATTTTACAAAGTGGGTGGAAGCTCAGTCTTATGCAGTGTTGAAAGCAGCGCATGTGGCTAAGTTCATCTGAAACAACATCATTTGCCATTATGGAGTCCCAAATGAGATCATTTCAGACAATGGCTTCCACTTCAAGAAAGAAGTGATCGACTTGTTGGAGAAATACAACGTGACTTTTCATAAGTCATCTACATATCGACCGTAAACTAACGGAGTTGTTGAGGCCACTAACAAGAACATCAAGCACATTTTGCATAAAATGGTTGAGACCTACAGGGACTGACCAAACAAATTGCCATTTGCTCTTTAGGGCTACAGAACTTCAATTCAGACATCTACTGGGGCAACTCCGTACTCTCTTGTTTATGGGATGGAAGCTATTCTGCCGATTGAAATAGAGGTTCCGTCGCTGCAGGTTATGGTTGAGTGTTAGATAGTAGAAGCGGATTGGCAGAAGAGCAGGTTCGAAGAACTGATGCTGTTTGATGAGAGAAGGCTGAAAGCACTGTACCATGTTCAAGGATATCAATCCAAGATTGCCAGGGCTTTTAACAAGAAAGTTAAGTCTCAAAATCTTAAGGAAGGAGATTTGGTATTGAATGATAACCGAGCTCCCATCTATGACCCTATGGGCAAGTTCAGACCCAATTGGACTGGTCCTTACGTTATCAAGACTATCTAGTCGAGTGGAACTGTTACTCTCATGCACTTGGATGGCCTAGAATTTTCCCAACCGATCAACAAGGACAAGTTGAAGAAATATTACCCTTGAGAGGCTTATAGGTTGAAACCCGAAAGGGCAACCTAAGCAAAAGTTAGAACACAAAAAATTGGAAAAAAGAAAAACTGAGCTCGCAAGGTTGAAAACCCAGGAAGAGCGACCTTGGCAAAAATTAAAGCGTAAAAGGAGAGAGTTAATACTCGAGTGAACCGAAACTGAACTACGTAAAGCCTGATTCCATTTGTGAATAATTTGCAACTGAAATGAAGAAATCACAAAGCTCAGCCTTTTGTGGAAGATAAGGCAGTGAGTGGAAGCCAGGTGTCAACAATTTGGAGGTCCTGCACATTGATGGCCGGCAAGAGGTATAGATGGCTAACAGCTTTCCTCTCATGCCTACTATCCTCCTTTGTGAAGAATAATGTTGGATGCATGTGTTTTGCTCTACTTCTTGTGTGTCTTGAGGTCTTGTGTTAAGTCTTTTTGTTTCCTTTTCACAATTTTATCGAGTTATTGTTTTATTTCTCGAGTTGTCTTGTCTTGCTATTGAATTGTTACTATTTCAGTTATCGAGTTGTATGTTGTGTTTAGAATGTCAGTTGTTGGTCGGTTCGTTACCTGATTTAGACTATTGTGACAATACAAGTATTCAGTTTTCATTATCCAATTCACTCTTGTTTTATGCAATACGGTGCTCATGATGCAAAATACAACACTTTTTCAAATGAAAACTGGTTTTCTTTCCGATCATAGTATTTTTTACAAAAGGTGCAGTACAAGTTTTTAAAAAAAAATAAAACTTGTCTGAAACTACACAATGTGCTAACACTACTAACCAAAAGAAACTAAGCAAAAATACAAAAATCAACGCCATCCATCTCAGGATCTAGAGGCCCTCTTCGTCCTCTTCCTCGGAGGAGTGCATTCTGGGGCACTGTCTCCATCAGTGCCACTGTCTGAATCTAGATCAAAGTCTGAACCAAAGCCGTGTCCACTCTCCGCCTCGGAGCCCTCCTCAGCATCAGCATCCCCACTCTCAGAATCTGAGCCAGCGTCATCATCTCCACTCTGGGATGACTCAACATTCTAACTCGCCGCATCCTCGACCTCGCTATTCTCGGCGTCATCATCATTTAGAATAGGCTTTGAAGGGCCACTCTCAGCTCGGGCGCCCCTAGCTTGGCCCGGCCGCGTGCCGGAGCCTGCCTCTCTTTCCGTGCCACCGAAGGATGCACTACTGGTCCTGGTGCTACTCCTGCTAGCGCACTTGGCATGGATGGGACCTAAAAAGACAGTTGTCGTATGTCAGCCGTAGTATGCATATCAGATGCAAGTATAGGGCAGAATAAGTATATGCTGAAGTCAGGTACAAAGTATGAATACAGTATGGAAGTGTAGTATTTCAGATGTAGTGTATCAATGCAGTGTGGGGAAGTTCTCATATGTTAGTTTCAGTATGTCAGTGGAAATATGATGACTGGAATGTAAGAAAATTGAAGAAATTACCTGAATGCCATGGAAACCGAGCAGTGCCTCCCTCCTTAATATCATGCCCTTAAATGAGGCTAGTAGCTCAAGCAAATCCTCGGTACATCCTGGGGGTGCCTGTAAATGCATTAGGAATGATTAATGTCTAGAACAAACAAATATTAGAAAGAGATGAGAAGACTAAAAATGTGGTACATACCAGAGGTGCATCATGGGCTCTGGTGTATCTATGCCCAATTGTTGTGGACTCAATCGGGATCCGATAGGCCCCCCTAATATGCCGCCAACATGCGAGTGCAATAGCCAACTCTGGCCACCCGGTCCCCTGCCTCGCCTGGGAAGCACCTTTGTCATGGGCTCTGCTCACCCGGGTCGCTCTGCATCTTGCTCTCGTGGCAGGAGCTCTCACTCCCTCACCCCTGCAAACACCAGCCAGAGGCGGCATCAAGTGTGTCTATATAAAGGCCGTGTAGTCACCCTCTACACGAAAATACTCTACCTCCAAGCCTACCATGAACTGAATCACCTCTTTGGCAGATAGCTTGTCTGTCGCTCTCATGGATACTAGCGGTACCATCGGTATAAATGAAGCAGACAGGTCCATGGTCTGGTGCACGAAGCGCTCGCCTAGGAACCAGGCTCGAAAAATCCGACCCTCAAGTTGGATATGATAGCGGGAAATACCCCAAGCCGCACAGTACTAGGCTTGGAGCCCTGTCTGTAACGTGGCCCAAGGCTACCATGTGATCTGAAAAGGAAATTGAACCGGTGATTAGTCACTATCAATTGCTAATGTATGAATCAAAACAGTTGAAAAGTGAAAAAAATTGACTGTATTTTGAGTTACCTCGTGCACCGCTACCATGTCGAAGTACTGGCGGAAAAACATGAAGGGCTCACGAGTCCTACGGCGAAGCTGGCCTTCGTATGCCTGAGAAAATGGGACCATCAATGGAACCTCATCTACAAGCTTTGGGGCAAGAGTCGGGAAGTATGCATATACCCATAGCTGCAAGGAGAATGTAGAGGTATGTAATCAATATAGTATGAACAGATGCAGAAAGTGCAAAGCAGAAAGCTTACAATATGAACAGATACAGAAAGTCCAAAGCAGAATGCACATGTGTTGAACGGATGTAAAACAAGATATGCTAAGCAGAAAATGTAAAGTGCAAAGAGAGGACTGAGATGTGTACCTCCCAGGCTCGCCAGTAGCCTCCAACCAAGTTTCCTCTCAGATGGGAGGAAGAGCTCATATATCCGTATAATGTGGTGAGGTCAGCTCCACCCCAATCATAAAACTGAACTCGAGGAAGAGTCACCAAGGCACTCAGCAAATACAGGCCCACGGTGTTCTACCTGTTTGAAAACAAGGTGGTACTAAAGATGAACATAAGGAATCCCCTAGCATACTTCTCTATCTCCTCTCTCGTCTCAGGCTTGGTCCCCCTGAACTGCTCCTCGAACAAGGTGTATCACACCACACCTGTCCGGTATATCGGTGGATGTGCCCCAAGCAGCTCGAGCCAAGCTGCCTCCCACTCCCCCATATCAGGATCGAGAGGAATCGGATCACCCCTTACGCCTAAGCCGGTGATCATGGCAAAGTCGTAAGGAGTCATCGTCATCTCTCCTAAGGTGGAAAGGTGGAGAGAGTTGGTGGTGTCCTACCATCTCTCCACTAGCGCTCCAAAAAGTGGACGGCTCGCAGTAACCCAAGTCAAGCTTGAGCAGAAGAGGCCGAAGCCTGCCTCGTCAACAATGTCACGAACTCTAGCTGGGAGCTCGTCATACCAATCTTGAGCAGTCGTCGCACTATAGCCCCTAAAGGCGCGAGACTCACCCTGTGGCAATGCATGAGAAGTAATTAGATAAAGGCAATGTGTGAGATGCAATCAGATCAAGGCAGTGCATGACATACAATCAGATCAAGGCAGTGCATAAGATGCAATCAAATCAAAGTAGTGTATGAGATACAGTCAGATGAAGGTAATACAAGAAATGTAAACAATTAAGGGCAGAAGCGCATAGAAATAGAGTTCGTACCTCAATGGTGATGGCCGATAAATGAGACTCTAGCTCCCTCAACAGGAGGTCCTCTGGCACATCGTCAACAAAATCAGTAAAAGATCTGATACCTCCAGTAGTGGGCAATATGTGTGTCTGAGGATGACACCTCGCTGGATTAAAAGGTCGTATACTCAACGGTAACAACTCTGGCTCAGCCTCGATGTCAGCCTTGACGTCTACTAGGGAAAGGTCGAGAGGGGCCCCATCATGGAGAAAATCGTCTGCCATTTGAAAATAGGTGCGAGATGGGTGAAAAGTGAAGAAAAGTGAAGAAAAAGGGTAAACTTGAAAAACATCAACCCTAAGAGAGAGAAGTGTAAAGATCCCAAAATGCGTATAAGAAATCATTGGTATTTAACTATGAGATGAGGTGTTTTAATTTAATTATATCTTTTGGAATTGAAGCATTATCTATTGAGTTACGGATTTAAGATTGAAATTACCGACCTATATGGGTTCAGAAATCAAAATTGAGTCCTAGGATATGTTAATGGGAATTTTTGGAACTATTTGGGACAATTAATTGGAAATCTAATTTGTCTGATCCGTTAATGCACGTTTGGGTAGTTAACTTTATACTGCAAATTGAAGGCATTAGAGGCTTTCGAAATTAGAACAGGGGACATATTTATGATCCTCATAATTTTTAGAGTTATCTGGGAAGTTTAATTGAAATTTGATTTCGTACGAATCGTAAGGCCACGTTTGGCTCTCTTTATTGTGTTATGTTGGTGTGTATGTGTATACTTATATTTTGGGTGCCTTATGAGTGGATGGACTCATCTCTTAGAATAAAAAAAAAAATCTAGAGGAAAGGGGGAGCCACGTGAGAGAGGGAGAGATAGAGAACTCAAGGAGAAGAAGGAAGGAAGAGCTTGAGAATGAAGAGGAAAGACGGGGAAATTGATGGAATTACTTCA
Source organism: Camellia sinensis (assembly GCF_004153795.1). NCBI lineage: Eukaryota > Viridiplantae > Streptophyta > Magnoliopsida > Ericales > Theaceae > Camellia > Camellia sinensis. Next base: position 1,632,300 of record NW_021025249.1, read on the forward strand.
AGAGATTGGCTCTAGGTATGTGAAATCAACTTAACCCCTTAAGATTGATCTATTACTAGTTTAAATTCATGATCTCAAATGAAGAGAAACCACCTAATTGAGTTGGGGTTGATAGATATAAGTTTAGATGAACTCTTTTCATGAATTGAACCTTGATTCCTTAAGAGTTAGTTAATTGAAGAATTAAAGTCATTATATTTGTTTATTTTGAGGTTGTGATATTTGATGGAGAATAATAATGTGAAATTGGTCATGTATTAAAGGGTTTTGGGCTTTGATTTACATGTAATTAAGGTTTGACTTTGAAAATGAGAAGTCCCAAATTTTAATCCATTTTCGGACTGCAAACTGTCCAGGGCCGCACGTGCGACACTGTTTCCCCGCACGTGCGGAGACAGCTCTGTCCAGCCAACTTTGAACAAGCATATCTTTTGCATCCGGACTCCGTTTTGAGTGATTCTTGAGCCTAAAATCAAGCCCCGGAAGTATAGTTTCCAATGGTGGTGGTCTCACTCCCAAATTCTAAATAAAAAAATAGTTATACCCAAATTAGTGACGACTGTTCACTTTCTATTTACCGGTTTGTACCGTTTCTTCGTCTGAACCTTTCTCCTATCGATTCCTCCTATCTTATGAGGTATGGATTATAACCTATGGAGGACTAATGAGTCTAGAACCACCATAGCTATTGAGTGAAGAATAAAAATAGATTGGTTTTATTCTCATAATCTGTTATATGCATTGTGTTTGTAGGTCAAGACGAGGACATCGTTCCACCGCTATCAGAGACCTACCGCTGTGAGTAGTAGTACTATAGTCGCACGTTCAAGTATTGTTAATGATTCTCATTGTTAACATTCTGTCCCTTGAAAGTAATTAGGTTAACAATATGTTGATTGGAAAATCTAGAGGCATTATTGAGCAGTCCATTATGTTTACTGTTGACAATGAATACTAACTTTCTGTTATTTGCAAGATAGCTATAGTGATTCATGACGAACAAATAGAACGTATGAGCATTATGGAACTATGGTATTCCGGTATCTCTGGAATCATTCAATCGGTAAAATGTGTTTACCTTTCGTTAATAATTATCAAGAACGTTCTGTTAAACTTAAGTTAACTGCATTAACTCATGTGAATGATGCAATGGCTACCATTACTACTCTGTTAATTGCAGGTCAACCATGTTAACATATATGAACGATTAAACAAAGGTGTATGTTACTGATTAATAGCTGAAGTGAACCATGTCATTTCTTAATGAAAAAAGAGAATTTGTGTTCATCTTCGAAGAATCAGAATAATTGGAAAGTTATGTGAATCCATATGAATTTGAAGTTATTTTGTTGTGTTACATATGAACTTAAAGTTATTCAGAATCTACGACATGAACGCAAAAGTTTGACATCATTATGTGACCCACATAAGAATGTGAATTATTCTATTTTGTTATACGCACGGTAATGACATGATATACCAAGAAATGCTCTATTTTATGATATGTTACGCTATGAATTAATGAATGATTATCCATATATGTAAAAGTATTCATGGCATCCTTAGCACAAGGCCCTTACCCGGGGGTAATAATACCGTGGTCTTATAGCCCTTGCCCCGGGGGTAATAATACCGTGGTTCAAGTATGTTACAGGATATCTCTTGCCACCGACGGTCTTGTACGGGTGGGTTATGTTTTGCCATCGACGGTCTTGTACAGATGGTACCACCGACGGTCTTGTACGGGTGGATTATGTTTTACCATCGACGGTCTTGTACGGATGGTACCACCGACGGTCTTGTACGGGTGGGTTATGATCAAGCATGAACTCTGATTTCTGTTTCTGATTCAAGCATAAGTAAGAATATGTATGAATATGTTTCTATTTATCTGTTCCGTTTATACTATGTTATAACATGATATGAATTGATCGGTCTTTAAGACCTAATGATTTCTAATATGGAACAAAGTACTGTACGGAACTAAGTGCTGCAATGCGAGTCACCTCTAGAATCCGTACGAGCCACCTCTTGAGTCCATACATATGTTCAAGGGCTTGATGCCAACTTTTCAAGGGCTTCATGCCATATGTACAAAGGCTTTATGCCATATGTTCAAGGGCTTCATGCCATATGTACAAGGGCTATATGCCAACATGTTTAAGGGCTTCATGCCATATGTTCAAGGGCTATATGCCAACATGTGTAAAAGCTTAATGTTAATATGTTCAAGGGCTATCGCCAATCCATTCAAAGGCTTTAAGCCGTTATGTTTCAAGATTGGGCCTAAGGCCGTTCTGAAATTAGTACAGAATCAAATTAATTATATGATCTCCGCATTTATATACGCATTGATATGTATTATGATTAAGTTGAATATTGAGTCATTTATATACTATTATTCACTGAGCTTCGCTCACTTTGTGTTATGTCTGTTCTGTAGGTAATTACTTTGGGAGTCCGTCTTAACCCTTGATGCTCACCCTTCAATTGTCAACCTCAGTATGCCCAAACTCCCAGACCATGCCCATGCATTTATGTGAAGTTTTGTTAAGATTTTGGCTTGCACTTTAATTATTTACTTAAGGTTAAAATGTATGTATATACCCCCTTTCTTTACCAATGTTCGGATATACGCTCATTTATATGTGTGGGTATGTGTATAGATAAATGGCTCTCACGTATGTGATCCTGGCATGTTAGTTTTAGCTCAATGGATGTTATTCTATGTTACTTTGTAATATTAAATGCTTCCGTTCAAGCCCCGTATATTATGTATATCAGGTCATGTGTCTGTAGCTGCATAGGTCATGCTCGAACTTTTAGGGGCGAGTTTGGGGCGTGACAAGAAGAGTGAAGAAAAAGGGTAAACTTGAAAAAAGTCAACCCTAAGAGACAGAAAAAGAAGGAAAAAGTCAAAGTTGGAAAAAATGCACAAAACTCGAGAGAAACTCGGGGGAAATGAGCCTAGAATGGTGGAAATGAGGAAAGAAGCGTCGAAATCAAATTCCAATCGGTTCAAAGCGAAGAGAACTAGGAGGATTTAGCAAATAAAGTTTGTGTGAGGCGTTGGAAAACGCATAAAAGGCTCAGATCTAGAGAGGGAAAGCACCTAAGGAGAGAGAGAGAGAGAGAGAGAGAGAGAGAGCATTTTCGGTTAAAGGGAAGTGAGGAAACGAGGTGTGGTGACCTATACTTGAAGGCCCAAGCCAAAATCACCTTTTTACCCTCGGTCTGCCATCGATGGACAGCAAGGCACCATCGATGGCCGGCAAGGTACACTGGTGGCTAGCAAGGCACACCAGTGGCCAGCAGGTGGCCGGTGGCCCCCTCTTGTGGCCGGTGGGTTTCCAAGGGTTTTCCCTATGTCCCTAGCTCTATTTTGTGTCCTTGGATTCTAAGAAATGAATGGATTGTTCATTGTTTGGTTCAGAATGCCTCTATGGAAGCTCAGAACTGCATTTCCAGTGCATGATGTTTGTCACTCATTAACATAAGCAAGGTGTATCCTTTTTAACATATTGCAACTTTTCCGAGAGGTAAATTGCAAGTTGTTCTTGAATTGGTTTTGATGAATATGCTTTTGTTATTGCATAGAATATGTGTTTCTTTGTTGTTGCATGGAACATGCATTCCACTTATACTGTCGCATAGAACATGTTATTATTCTAGCTGCATAGAATGTGCTTCTGCTCTTCCATTATGTATAGAACATGCTTATTGCTTTTGTTCTTGAATCATGCACGGAATATATGCATTTGCCTTTGAATCTTGCATAGAAAATGCTCCCGTTGCCAATCATGCATAAAATTTGCTCTCAAATTGTTTGGTTCGCATAGAACATGCCATTATATCTCAGTTGTTATCATGCATAGAATATGCATTTCTTATTCGTTAGACATGCATAGAACACTTCTCATTATTGCATAGAATATGCACTTCTCTATTATTGCATAGAATATGCTTTCATTCACACTTTCATGCTCAGAAAATGCACTGTCATTTCATAGCATGCTTTTGTACACAGGCACAATATTGTATGTACAGTCCATTCAGAGGAGTTCCAGGTAAAATCATTCATGCCTTTCAAATCATATCCTTTTACTCTCATGTCTCTCGCGTGCAACGCTTTAGGATAAACCCTTTGGTTACCATCCTTTGGTTAAAAACATTTGAGTACGTCTTAATGTTCGTACCATCCTTCGGTTACCCCTCCTTCATTTAAAAATATTTGAGTGCGTCCTGATGTTCAGACCACCCTTCAGTCTCCCGTCCTTCTGTTAAAAAATATTTGAGTACGTCCTGATGTTCATACCATCCTTCGGTTACCCATCATTCGGTTACAAATATTTGTGTGCGTCCTGATGTTCATACCATCGTCTGGTTACCGTCCTTCGGTTAAAAACATTTGCATGCATCCTGATGTTCATACCATCTTTCGGTTACCATCCTTCGATTAAAAACATTTGAGTACGTCCTAATGTTCAATCAATCCTTCGGTTATTGTCCTTCGGTTAAAAACATTTAGGTGCGTCCCGGTGTTCACACCATCCTCATTTTCTTCCGCATACGACGCGTTAGGATCTTGTTTGACATCTCGGGTACACCCGATGATTTTGTTGCTCTTCGTATTTCCTGCATGTCGCGTAGTTAAGCCTGCATAATTTTTTTACATCCTTTTTACATGAAATGTGGTTTTGCTCGTAATTCCCACACGTGGCATGTTTGTTTACTTCTTTTCATAACTGAGATTGCTGTGTCCTATTTCAGTCTGTTTAAATGAGGCATTTTTGTTGCATTGCATTTGCATGTAAATGTTTTATTGCACAATCTCATTGCATGATCATGAGTTATGTTCTTGCATCATGCATATCATTTGCATCTTGCTCCAGTACTATGCTGGTTTGATTCCTTGCAAAGGGATACGTAGGTAGCCTGCGGGCACAACCATTTGTTTTCTGTCTTGATTGTTTGTCCAAGTCTTACGGCGTTGTCAAAATGGGTCATCTCTAGGCTTTGACATTCACTCATGTCATTTCATGACTCTAAATTCTGTCAAAGAGGGGCAACTGTAGACACTCCATTTTTTAAGGCCCTTTAAGACTTGGATGTTCTTGTAGGTACATCTGTTGACGAGTTTGATTGCTCGCCCCATGTTCGAAGTCATCGGTGGAATGCCATAGCTTTGAGCATTTCAAACCCTGCATCCATTTTGTCTCATCTTTGGACCATGCCTAGGTCTTTTCAACATGAAGTTTCAAATGGCCTGCTAGCCATCCTTGGAGGCTGTCGGCCACCACTTCTCCCTTGCTGGCCATTGATGTGCCCTGCCGGCCATCAATGATGCCTTGTCGGCCATTACTGATGGCCGGTCGACCACCAGTGTTTCCTGCAGATATTTTGTGTTATTTTGTGCCAGCCATTTGCACAAATTCATGCATCTTCCACACATGTATAGCTGGATGTTTGTGAGGAAATTTTATGTTTTCTATATATAGGACCCCTCTCTCTCATGTGTAGGGGTTAGAAAATTTTGAGACATAAAAATTTTCTATCTCTAGATTTCTCTCTCTCTTTCTTGCAAATTTGTGTGTGTTTGCTTAGTTTCTCTACACTTTAGCCTACATCTCCTAAACCAAATCCTCTCACCTTTGAGTTGAGATTACTTGGGCCTTCTTGGATCTCTTGAAGGCGGTTTTGGCTTGAACTTGTGCCTAAAAGTTTTCTTTGCTTCAAGAGGTAGAATACTAGTCTTGTTAGCTTGCTTTTGATACTTGTTTTTCTATATTCTTTCAAACTTTTTGAGGCAGGTTCAAAACTTTAAAAGCTCTGTTTTTATGACTAAAAGGTGTTGGTTTGAGGCCATTTTTGTTTAAAGGGTAGCTCACCCTTCTTGCTTCTTTGCTTGTAAAGATTTTGTGCCTTTGTTCATCACTTTCAAACCAAATTTTTTGGCCCTTTTAACCACTGAATTTTGGAGGTTTTTCAGCGGTAAAAAACTCATATTGAATTCCAAAATTTGAGGGGTTAGCCTCCACTCCTTGTGTCTTATTTGCATGCCTAGTGTAGACACCCCATTTTGACCGGCCCTAAGACTTGGGCGCTTTCTTTTGATTACCCGATGATGACAATTAAAATGTGTTTCTCACAAAATTCTCAGTAAGAAAGTTGGAATTTAAGTTTTAATCCCAACCTTCACCCACTTTTTGGCCAAACTATTTTAGACCTTAAAACCCTCTTTTCAAAATATGGTTTTTCAAATGTTTCTACGATGTCCCGAGGCTCCCATTTTGATTAAAATATTACACTTTTCAGTAAACTGAGTAAGAACAAAGTGGAAATAAATGGAAGGGAGGTGAAATTTTTGAAAAATATTTAAAATCATCTACTTAATAGGTTTGGAGTTGAAGGAAATAGGAGGGGATGAAAGAAAAACTGGCGTAAGAAAAGGATGAGTATCAAATCATTAAGAAGGAAATGAGCAGCTTTCACTAAATTAGGCATTTCTCTTTGTACACTTGGAATTTAAATTTGAGGCCACCACTATTGGAAAGTAGACTTCTGGGGCTTCAATTTAGACCCAAGAACCACCTTAGACCAAGTCCAAATAAGGGAGATATGCCCATTTGAAGTTGGGATTAAGAGCAGATTTTGTTGACCTAGCCCGAGACAGCCTTCACTAAATTAGGCATATCTCTTTGTACACTTGAAATTTAAATGTGAGGCTACCACCATTGAAAAGTAGACTTTGGGGGCTTCAATTTGGACCCAAGAGTAGCCTAAAACCAAGTCCATATGGGTGAGATATGCCCATTTGAGGTTGGGCTTAAAAGTAGATTTTGTTGATTCGACCCAAAACAACAATAGCCATTTTTCTTGGTTTTGGTTCGGTTGGGACAACCCATTTACCTATTTTCTGAGCCATTCAAGTGCATCCACTCATCCTCCATTATACCTGATCATCCCCCATTGTCAAAAAGAGGTTTTATTTGCATCCATAAAGGAGTATCCCATGCAACCACCTTGAAAATTTGCCCTTCTATCACATTCTTGTCTCCCACCTTCTTTTTGACCTTTAATCTCCCTCATTGCCTATATAGAATGATCATATTGTAAGAGAGAGGGGAGGACCACGAAATTCAAGAGAAAGGAGTGAGAAAAGGGTGAAAAAAGAGAGAATAATTGAGTTTTTGAGCCAAAAATATTCCTATCTTCCATATACACCCCATACCTTCCATAGCTACTGAAATTCCTCATTTCCATACACCAAAACCACTCCAAAAATTCTGATATAGCCAAAGATCAATTGCCTCGATCATAAGGAAGAGTATTTAGTGATTGAAAGTGAGAAAAACTAGAGAGTTAGCCACTTTCCATACCACAAACTCCATAAACTCCATAATTTCGAATTGAGAATTTGAGAACACACTTCCTACACTTGAGGGTGATCAAGAGGAAGTTTGGAAATCAAGAAGTTCAATCTTTCTTTGGAAGGTGAATTTTTAATCTTTTATTTTCTTATATTTTATATCTTATATTTATTTTCTTGCTTCTTATTTCATTGTGTTTTGTTATAATCCAAGTGGTTTGGTTATCTCATATTTATTTTCTTACTTTATATTTCATAGTGTGTTGTTATAATCCTAGTGGTTTGTTTAGCTCATAATTATTTATTTACTTATTTTTATTCGCGTGCTTTAATTTCATATTAGTTTTGTTGTAATCTTGCATGTTCTACCTTATATTTATTTTTTTCGTGTATTAGTGTCATATTAGTTCTGTTGTAATCTTGCATATTTTATCTTATATTTGTTTTATTGCTTTAGGTTTATGTTATGTGTTTGCACTTTTCTTATTTTATTTTATATTTGTTTTCTTTTTTTTTTTTAATCTAACCGATAGTGGTTAGTTGAGCCACCCACATATTTTTTGTTTGTTCCTTTTCTTTGTTTAGCAACAAGATAGGTTTTGCTTGGCCTAGTTGCCCGGCCGGCCTATTTGGCCGGTCGGTTAGCTTCTTCCGGACAAGATGGCATAATCTCCCAATATTGACCAATTTCCACCGGCGGTTCTCAAGAACATGAAGCTTTTATTTTATTTTATTTTTATTTTGAGTGTATTGTGAGGTTTTTATTTTGTTGTAATATTCTCCTCATCCCTCTCTAATTTGGTTTGTAATTATTCTTGAAAATATTGTAATAATTCCCCGCCCCGCTTCTTTCTATCCCGTTCTTTTACTTGCTTTATTTATTTGTACATAAACATCATATTTATTTTTCATTATAGTTATGCTTTGCATCCATGTTTCATGCATCCTGATTCGGCTAAGTTTGCATTTGTGGATTTAATCAATTCCTATGTGATTATGTGCACTACCTCATGTTCTTGAGATGATTCACATATCATATTTTAGAAGGCGAATCTTTAGTTGCATCTCATGAGTTTATTGCATTAGAATTTTGTATATAAGATCATGCATATTTTACTAACTTTGTTTTGTAGCTTGTTCGTGGGACATCAAAAATGTAAGTTTTTATGCTTTAGCATCCCATTTGTGTGTGTTTTTCTTATTATGTCTAGCATTCTACCATGAGGCTATTTGCTTATGAGATATAACTCTATGAATGCCAGTGGATGGAGGTTGTGTTGCTTAATTTGGAATGATGTTGATTGTTCATGCTTGTAAACTCAATTTATTTGGGTTGTACATCGTCAAAACTCTTTCAAAATGCATGATATCAAATTGTTCCAAAATGAATGGCATAGTCTATACTTGTATGCTTCACATAGTAAATTTTAAGATTTATTAACTAATCAAAACATGAACATATAAATAAAATAAAATTCATATCATGGTTAGTAAAGGCCGATCTTTGATCGGGTGGGCGGGGGTGCTCATTATTGACCTTCCCCTCTCATACATAAAGTTTCGAGCCAAGCATCCTTGGTTACGACGAACAGTGGCCTTGGCACGAGTCATGGGTTTCCTAATTTTCGCAAAATAAATATTAAGTGGCGACTCTGAGATCTGATGACGCAGTCCATTTTTGACAAAATTGCAATAAAATGAATTTTCAATAAAAGTTTCCAAATCTGGACTCTCATCTATGTTTCACATTGCACTCGTGAGAATAGATCAAAGAGATCTCCAGGGTCCGAACAGTTTAACGCGCGCGGGTACCCCCCGGGCATGTTACAGTTTCTGGCGACTCTGCTGGGGATTTTATGAAACCTTGACTCAAACTCCATGATATGACTTTTGTTTTCAATTAAATGTTCATTGCATTGCATTCATTGGTGCACTTCAACTCCTTGTGTTGCCCAGATACTAGTGGGAGCACAAACATGCTTTTTGTGACACTACACCTATCTTTATGATACATTAGAGGCCTTGTGTTGTAACCATTTAAGATCTGTCAAAAAGGTAGCTCTGCTACGTAGCTCTGCTATCTAGCTTTGCAATCTAAGGTTCTTAGACTCCGAAGAGAGGCTATTTGACTCTTCTGATTTCCTAGAATATTTATTGGCTATGACCCAAAGGACTCTTTGGTAACGTCACCTTGACTTCAACCCCTAGAGTAGAGCCAACCTTGTGCATATAATGAGCTATAGTACCTTCCAAAATTAGGACAGGATGCTCTCCCATTTCTAGGATGTATGATGCCACTTGTTTGAATAGTGAAACCCTAGATCATTTCAAAGTTAGGACAGGGTAACCCTAGCCCCCATATGGGGTGTTTGTTCTGTTTCATGCTTTGTGTTATGCGCAATATATGGGGATTCTTAGATTCAGATGAGTGGTTCAGTCATTTTAGTTTGTGGGGTTGAGTTCAGTTTTTTTTTCAACATGAGTTAGCAGTAATCAGTCGAGCTGGGATGCTGATGAAATTCTGATTGGGGGTCCCATTTTGTTTCAGCAAGATAGTCGAGCACTATAGCTTCCGAAAGGTCTGACATCCCTCAAGTTCTATGGACTCGCATTGGTAGACTTTACAAAAGTGCAGATTTGGTTCAAGGTCAACCAGTGTTAGTTTCTTTGTCACCGGTTAGACGAAGAAAAGAAAAAGCTTCATCAACTATCCAGAATATTCCTTCTTCACCTACTAGATCATCACCACTCAACTCACCAGAATCAGTGATGGCTCAGATTCCAGAAAATATAGCAAACATACTATTGGCCATTCAATGGAGCATGGATACTGTTGCCACTACGGTTGCTGCCCAAGGCACTACTCTTGCCGCTCAAGGCAATACTCTTGCTGAACTGCAACGCTCATCTGGGGTGTCCATTACTCAACCACCTCCAGTGGCTCATCCAGTTCCACCTCCACTTCCACCAGCTGACGAGTTTCCCGAACTTAACTCACCAGAAGATCTGAGGGTTCCTGCACAAACTTCAGGAGGATCATTTGTCTTTCCACAACCAACGAGGGGGATCTTTCCCTCCGAAGCACCTAAGTTTGACCCAACTATGTTGAAGCTATCCAAGTTGGAAAAACTTTTCAAAAGGTCACAAGGAGTTAATTTAATCCCAGACATCGAAGACGGGTACACTGAGACAGTTGTGAAGTTGGCAGAACAGTTCAAAATGCCACACATTAATAGGTTTGATGGCTCCAGTGACCCAAGGGTGCACATTCGCCTATTCTTTGATTTCTTAAAGCCTATGGGTTTGACTCGTCCACAAAAGCTCGCTTTGTTCAGAGTGGTTGCCATCTGGTATGCCAAGTTAGAAGACTCGGTGAAACAAAATTGGGAGGAGTTAGCTGAGGCTTTCATCACCCAATATTCTTATAACACCCAGATTGAGGTAACTACTTGGGATTTGGAGGCAACTCGCCAAGAGCCTAATGAAAGTTTTGTAGCTTTTGTCACCAGATGGAGGGCAAAAGCAGCAATGATGACCAACAGACCACTCAAAAAAGACCAAATCCGTATGATAGTCACAAATCTGCATGGAAAGATGTTACAAAAAATGATAGTCCTCCCGCTCTTCACTTTTAATGACTTACATGAAACAGGGGTCTAGATAGAGGATGCTATCAAATAAGGAATCCTTGTGGATGATAAGGAACCTGTTCGGAAACCTTTTGGTCACACTTCCAATGCTACTACTAATAGTAGTACAGTTGTAAGGCCTTCTGAGGTCAATTCAATCACTACCACCACTACCAAAATGACCGACCCATTTGCCAATGCCAGTCCACAAACAACCAACTCAACCCGAACCACGACTAGAACCTTTAACCCTCTCTACATGTCCCTAACCAAAGCTATGAAAATCTTGATAGAAAGAGGGTATCTCAAACCTCTAGACCCCCGACCTCTTCCCGAACCTCTCCCAGCCAAACACGACCCTACCAAATACTGTGCCTTTCATCAACAACCGGGACATGACATTGACTACTATTTTCGCCTTCGCCATGAAATCCAAAACCTCATTGATAATAAGATCATAGCTCCCCCACAACCACAAAAACCCAATGTCACCACCAACCCGTTGCCACCCCATGACAAAAATCGACCACCTCCTCACCTCAACCATATCCATACACTCCTTCCCACCTTTAACCCTAGTATATACATCACACTTGTCCATCTACCCAAACTCGAGGTATACATTCCAGAGAGCACTAATTTATGTATGATGGATGCACCTCTAACCCAGCCAAAGCTAAAACAAACCATAGTGGTGGTGGTGGTACAAACTGAGGAAGAAAAGGCCGTATCAAAAGAAGGATCCAAAGAAGACATAACCAAAGTACCAGTGATTGAGACTAGAAAACTACAGGAAGAAGGATATGATCCCAACAAATACATAGTACCTGTTGGCCAGTTAAAACCGAAAGTTATCTTACCCGACTCATGTACCATCAATGTCGTAAGAGAAGATATGCATGAGCAGGGATTAGATGACTTGGCCAATCTATAAGAAGACTTGGACAATCTCAAATTCTTTGAGGAATTGGATTTAGGAAATGTGTAGATCAGTTGGTGGGATCCAAGAAGTTTCAATGCTACTCACGGTTGGGCAAGCGATGATGAAGGTTTGGATGGGAAAACTAAGGGAAAAAATGATGAACCAAAAACTGAGGCCAGAAAGTTTGAAAGCAGTGGCAACGAAAAGGGTTCCAAGAGAGAAGAAGAATCAGAAAGTCTGTTAGAGTAGAACGTGGGAATGATTCATGTAGAGCCTGACAACTGTCTTTCAGTTAACGAGGGTGAATGGTGGGATGATAGCAATCTATAGGTCGCTCACACCGATGATGAGTGGGGTAGTACTTTGCCTGATGAGACTTGGTATTCTAAAGAAATTGATCACCTAACTAGGAGTGGGCATTACTTTAAACCTCCACAACTAGACCAAGGCGAATCCTCGAGCAAAGATACAGACATTGATAAAGAGATAGAGAAAGAGAAGGAAAAAAAGAAAGAAACAGAAGAAAACCTGGTTTTAAGAGAGCCAAAAAAGATCCAAGCAAACATCTCCATCTGGGGACTTCTCATGGCTTCCCGAGAATATCGACAAGCAATGTTATCAATGTTGAACAAGGCTAAGCTATCAATTGACACCACTCTCAAGCAATTAGTGTCATTAATCACCCCAAGAGAAACCATCCCAGCAATAACTTTTGCTCACAAAGAGCTGCCAACAGAAGGATCAAAACATAATAAGCCTCTGTACATATCACTGGAATGCAGAAAGAAATGGATCCCGATTGTTCTAATTGGCACCGGATCAGCCATTAATGTCTGCCCTACACACACTGCTTATGCAATTGGGCTAAAGCCAGTAGATTTCACACCTATAACTCAATTGATCCGGGCTTATGATAATGCTAGTCAAGAAGTGATGGGGACAATCAAAGTGCAAATAACAGTGGGTCCATCTGAGCACGAAGCTGAATTTCATGTCATGGATGCTCTCGCAACGTTCAACTTGCTATTGGGAAGGCCTTGGCTTCAACAGATGAAAGTTGTATCATCCACACTACATCAATTGGTAAAGTATCCATATGGCGGAGGAATTGCCACTGTCTTCAGAAATTCATCCATTCATCCTCCCCCCAGAAGTCACAATACCACTACTAGAAATACAGCATGGGGAAGATGTATTCCTATCAGGTTTTACATTGGCAGAAGCCCAGCTAGTTCAAACGCTCATGGAAGAAGACGAAGGTGTATATGTCAGTACCCAATCAATCTATTTCATGAGTAAACTAGGTCACATTCCAGGGATGGGATTGGGACAAAGTAGCAAGAAAAGTATTACTACAGCTAGTGAAGTACCTCATAACCCACATGCATTCGGACTGGGGTATGCACCCACGCCTGATGACGGGAAAAGGAAAACTGAAGAGATCAGGGAGAGGATCAAGGCCAAGAGAACCGGACGGCAGTTTAAGTTGGTTCATAAGCCAATTCGTGGGACCTTAAACGGACGCTTTGTCCACCAAGGAGAAGACTCCCTTTTCTGTGGTTTCCCTGAGCCCTAGATTGATCAAGTGGAGAAAAAGAGATACCATGGGTTTGAGATCTTCTTCGATCATCAGCTTTTAGACAGTGATGAGGAGTGGATAGATCCTAGTATCGACATCAGACAAGATAGAGAAGTCAGCTCGGAAAGTAGCACAGAGAAAGTTCTGGGTCTAACACTGGCTGACTTACTGACAGAATCACATGCTTGCACTGAACCAATGAATTTAGGGGATATGACCATTGCCGTGATCGGGGAAGAGGTACCTACTGACTGTTCAAGCTTCATCATGGATGCGGTGAATGGCTCACAAATAAATTGGCATTTTGAAAAAAGTTGTAATGAGAGTTCTGAATTGGCTGTTGAGTTTGAGTTTGAGTTTGGTGAGCCTGTGGGATTGGAAGCAGATTTAAGTTTATCTAAAATGTATGAGTCTTCTTTTTCTTTCTCTGTTGAGTCTGTTGCAACTTGTGAGCCCGAGGCTTTGAATGAAGATGTGATTTCCACTTACTTTTCTATGCCCATAGTTCATAATATTGACGAAAATTTTCAAAATTTTGATAAAAACGAAGAGGAAGAAATTCCTCAGGCTTTGAAAAATTTAATCGACTGGGAGGAAGAAAGGCGTGCTAAGCCATTAATGGATGAAATTGTTTCTGTAAATATGGGTACTGAAAAAGATCCTCGCTTGATTCAAATTGGTTCTACATTGTCTTTAGAGGAACGTGAACAATTAGTTGCTTTATTAACAGAATTCAAATATGTTTTTGTATGGTCCTACGAAGACATGCTGGGAATTGACCCTGAGATTGTACAGCATAGGATCCCTCTCGACCCTGAGGTCTGACCTGTCAAACAGAAGCTTCGCAGAATTCGTCCTGATTGGGCCTTAAAAATTAAAGAAGAGGTTACCAAGCAAATCAATGCTGGTTTTTTGCTAGTATCGGAATATCCTATTTGGTTAGCCAATATTGTGCCAGTTCTGAAGAAAGACGGTAGAATCCGAGTTTGTGTTGATTTCCGTGATTTGAATAAGGCTAGCCCAAAAGATGATTTCCCATTGCCACATATTGACGAATTGGTAGACTTCACTACAGGACATGCCTTACTGTCATTCATGGATGGTTTTTCAAGGTATAACCAAATCCTTATGGCTCTAGAGGACAGAGAAAAGACAACATTTACCACACCATGGGGGACATACTGCTACAGGATTATGCCATTCGGTTTGAAGAATGCCGGGGCCACTTATCAGAGAGCTGCTACCACTCTTTTGCATGATATGATCCACAAGGAAGTTGAGGTGTACGTAGATGACATGATTGTCAAGTCCAAAGATCGAGAAAGCCATTACACTGCATTGAAGAAATTCTTTGAGAGAATTAGGGAATACAGACTAAGGCTAAATCCACAAAAATGCACCTTTGGGGTAACTGAGGGTAAGATGTTGGGATTTCTGTTCACACAACGGGGAATCGAAGTTGATCCATCTAAAGGCCATCTTAGAAATGCCACCACCAATGACTGAAAAAGATGTGCGGGGTTTTCTAGTAAAGGTGCAATTCATAAGGAGGTTTATTTCAAAGCTAACATTGACTTGTGAACCACTGTTTGCTCTCCTAAGGAAAGGGAAAAAGTTCCAATGGAATAATCGATGTCAGTTTGCATTCGAGCAAGTTAAGCAGTATCTGCGGAATCCACCTGTGTTATCACCGCCCGAGCCAGGAAAAGCGCTAATTTTGTATTTATCAGTGACTGAATCAACCATGGGATGTATGCTTACGTAAGAGTCAGATGAGAAAGTGGAGAAAGCCATCTACTACTTGAGTAAGAAGATGCTTAACTACGAGATCCGCTATACTTCCTTGGAAAAGGCTTGCTTGGCTTTGGTTTGGGCCACCAGGAAGTTGAGACACTGCTTGTTAGCTCACTAGGTAATTCTGGTTTGAAGATTAGACCCCATCAAATACCTCTTTGAGAAACCAGCTCTTACCGGTAGGCTAGCTCATTGGTTACTCTTGCTTTCTGAATTTGACCTTAAGTATGTCACTCGCAAATCTGTCAAAGGAAGGGCTGTAGCAGAATTTTTGGCTAATCACCCAATTGAAGGAGGAGAAGATGTGGAGTACTCATTCCCAAATGAAGAGGTCATGCAGATGGAAGAAGACACTTGGAAGTTGTACTTTGATGGAGCGTCGAATCAATTTGGCTATGGGATAGGCATGTTGCTCATAGCGCTGGATGGTTCCCATATTCCCTTAACTTTTAAACTCCGATTCAGGGTATCTAACAACCAAGCAGAGTATGAGGCGTGCATTGCCAGATTGGAAGCAACCCTGGAACTAGAGGCAATAAGGTTGGATGTGATTGGGGACTCAAACTTGGTCGTCTCTCAAGCCAACAGAGATTGGAAAGTTAAAGAGGAAAAAATGAAAGCCTACCATCAGACCTTGGACAAGTTAATCCCGAGGTTTGAAAAACTGACTTTTGCACACTTGGTAAGAGAGAATAACCGATTTACTGATGCGTTGGCAACCCTGGCATCAATGATAGATATACCGGTCGGGATCAAGATACGCCTGATCCTTATAGAACAAAGGTAC
Source organism: Camellia sinensis (assembly GCF_004153795.1). Taxonomy (NCBI): domain Eukaryota; kingdom Viridiplantae; phylum Streptophyta; class Magnoliopsida; order Ericales; family Theaceae; genus Camellia; species Camellia sinensis. The sequence goes on from NW_021025249.1 coordinate 1,648,380, forward strand.
GCCACCTCGTATGAAATGATAGCCATAACAGAAGAAGTTCAAGATGAAAACCCTTGGTACTTTGATATTTGGAATTTTCTGGAAAGTGGTATATACCCACAAGGGGCAAACACCAAAGACAAAAGGGAGATACGACATCTGGCCATTCAGTTCGTCATTTGTGGAGATAAGCTATACAAGAGAGGACATCTGGGAATGCACAAGCTGTGTGTAGAGAAAGAAGAGGCAAAGCGTATCATGGAAGCCATCCATGGAGGAGAGTGCGGAGCCCATATGAACAGTACAATGCTAGCTAGAAAAATCCTCAGACAATGATACTACTAGTTAACCATGGAGAGTGATTGTATCAACTTTGCTAGGCGATGCCACAAATGTCAAATCCACGCCAATTGCATGAACATCCCACCATCAAAACTCTACAACATGACTTCGCCTTGGCCTTTCTCAGTTTAGGGCATAGATGTCATTGGGGCAGTCACACCGAAAGGTTCAAATGGGCATTAGTTCATCTTGGTTGCCATGGACTATTTTACCAAATGGGTTGAAGCACAGTTGTATTCAGTGTTGACAGCATCACACGTGGCCAAATTTATCAAGAACAACATTATCTACAGAGACGAGGTGCCAAATGAATTAATTTCAGACAATAGCTCACATTTCAAAGGAGAAGTGGCAGTTCTACTTGAGAAGTATAACGTGGCTTTTCACAAGTCATCAACTTACGGGCCACAAACCAACGGAGCCGTTGAAGCTGCAAATAAGAATATCAAGAACATTCTGTGTAAGACGGTAGAAACTTATAGAGATTGGCCAGATAAATTGCCTTTTGCACTTTGGGGATACAGGACATCAATCCGAACGTCTACAGGGGCAACCCCTTACTCTTTGGTATATGGAATGGAGGTTGTTTTGCCGATTAGGTTAGAAGTGCCTTCATTGAGGATTATGGCTGAATGTTAGATAACAAAAGCTGATTGGAAATAGAACCGATTTGAGGAACTCATGCTATTTGATGAGCGAAGGTTGAAGGCGTTATACCACATTCAGGGGTATCAATGCAGGATTGCCAGAGCATTCAACAAAAAGGTTAGATCCAGGAATTTGAGGGAAGGGGACTTAGTGTTGAAAGACAACCGAGCTCTTATTCACGACCATAGGGGCAAGTTTAAACCCAATTGGACGGGTCCCTACATCATTAAATCAATCTAGTCAGGAGGAGCAGTTATTCTTATGGATTTTGATGGTTTGGAGTTCTCACAACCAATCAACATGGACAAGTTAAAAAAGTACCACCCTTGAGAGGCTCGCTGAGTCGAAAACACGAAAGGGCGACCCAGGCAAAAGTTAGAGCACAAATAAAAATAAAAATAAAATATAATAATGAAAAGCTCGCAAGGTTGAAAACCCGAAAGGGCGGCCTTGGAAAAAGTTAAATGCATAAAAGGAGAGTGTTAATACCTGAGTGAATCTTAACCGGAACTACGTATGGCCTGATTCCTATCTTTAGGATACGTAGGCAGCTTCGTCTTGAAGTTCAGCCTTAATCATTTTTCAACTCACTCATCTCGTCCATGTTTGATTGGTGTATCTTTATTTGACTCGACTATCCATATTCGATTGGCTTGTTTCCATTTGCTTCAGTTGTCCTATTTCTCCTTCATGACGGATTCAATTACAAGACAAATTTAGTTGTACATCTCAAGGGTTGATTTCATGTTGATCGAGTAGTGGTCATTTGTGAAAATAGATTTTGAGGACTTTTAATGAAATTGACTGATTTTCACAAAAATTATTCCATTTTTTCAAAACTCAAACCATTCTTTGGACCAAAAAAAAAAAAAGAGAAAATTTTCAGTGCTCATAATTTGGCTCATATGATTTCAAGATAGAAAATGAAACAAGTGTGCTAATTTACCTCTCATGTTGATCAAAATCGCTTTAGCAGAAAGGAAAAACAAAAAAAAGGGCAAAGTGATAAACTAAGGGCACAGTTGAGGCAGGTTGTCTGTCTTTTACCCACACTATTGAGTTTTCGTCACCTTAATCAAGCAATCACCAGAAAATGCACAGTAGTTGCTACCGGCAATGCTTTTTTTCGTCAGGTGGTCGATTGGTATTATTCTATTTTGCGTTTATTTCGCTCCAACAAGTGGAAAGGGGTGTGTTTTGGGATGGTTTTTGCTTCATTTTTATTTCACTAAGTTATGTTTTGTGTTTTGGTCAGTGATAGGCTCAATATTCAGTTCAAAATTCACTAAAATGTATCCATTTTCAAGTTCAAAATTCAAAACAAAATGATTTTTATGCTCAGTGTTGTGCCATTCATGCCATCTAGATTTGCAGAACAAACTTATTTTATTAAATACCAGGGATCAACCTTGATCAAAGTTGTACAAAAAGAAGTTGAAGCTATAGGTGCCCACTCCAAAAAAAAAGAGTAGCATTTTCTCAATTTTTTGGCAGCAACACGGCGGCGAAGATTACAGCTGACTTCATTTACACACAGCTTCATTGCCTGACTTTACCATCAACTGCCTCACCTTCTCTTTACTCCTTCGAAGCTCTTGAAGACTCTGCCTCGGCCTTGGCAGAGCTTCCGAAGGAGATTATAAATATATCCCCACAGTTAGTGATGAGATTGTTAAATTATTTTTATAAAAAATCTATAAAAAAAATAATTTGTGTATTAAAAAAAATATCTAAAACAAATATAAATGATTAGCCAAGATTATCCACTTTCAGCCGATGTGTTCTCTTCGGAGAACAAGGCTTCGATCGTACTCTCCCATGCGCATGAGCTGTCATGTATATCTAACTGTTTTTTTCACGTGTTTTGTCTTCATTGGAGCGTGTCGGTGACGCGCCTGAAAGCTGTCTGTTCGTTCGTCTGCGTCGTCTGACGCGTGCGTTGCCCTAGGCGCAATAATTACCCTATTTCTGCCGCCGTTTCACGTTTTTGACAAAACTTTTCTTTTGCCTCTATTTTTCCTTCACTTTTTCATTCTGTCTTCTTGCTCTTTCTCTCTCTGAAAGCTCTTTCTTCTTCGAATCTGCCATCGCTTCAATCTCTCTTCTCGAACTGCTCTTAATCCCTCATTCTTGCGAAGCCTTCTTTGCTGTTGCAACCGGTTTCTGGGTTCGGCGAACATTGCCTCGGCTTCATTTGTCCTGGTAAGACCCTTTCCTTTAATTCTTCTATTCTCTTTATGTGCTTTTGTCTGCCTGTTGCCATTACTGATCTTGTTCGAAGCCTTGGATTTATTTGTATCTTGAATTTGTGGCTATACCTTGAACTTCTATACTTTTTCACCATTCTCTTTGCCACTGTTCTTGATTCTTTTTTTTTCCTGTATCTCTATTGTTTCTGAGAGCTATACCTCTGTTCTTGAATCTGAAACTTCGTCTTTGTTTTCTTTTTTTTGTATCTGCCCCAGATCTGTGCCTTCAATCTTGGTCTTTATAGTTCTTAGGTTTGGGATTTGTGCGTAGAACCTTCCAATTTAGGGAAAACTGAAATAAGCCTTACCAGCCTTTTCTCAGATCTTTACCGAGGTTCTTGTAACCCTTCCTAAAAAACGCCCATCTTCTGAAATATATTTTAAATTGACACAATGGGTATGTGGAGGCATAGGGTAAATACCCCAACAAAACTTGAATACTTTAGGCAGGAATTCTCTATCCCAGCCGATGTTCATCTTAAACTAGCTGGGGACAGTGATACCATCATGCCCACAGACCATACGATGCCCTTCCCTGTAGTAGCTTTCACCGAATGTGGACTTCGGCTTCCACTTGATCCCCTGTTTCGCGATGTTCTTTACTTCTATAAGCTGAACCCCATGCAACTTACTATCAATTCCTATAGGGTGATTAATGGTATTATAGCTTTAGCTAGGCAAGAGAACCTTAGAATTACCCTGGCCGACCTTCAATACTGCTATACCATGTGCCCTCTTGACCTGAAGGATAGGGGTTTCGTTTATTACCTTAAACCGAGATCTACTCAGTACAAAATCGTAGCCGACCTCCCAGACTCCAACAAGGGGGCTGGAGATGATTTTCTCATTGCTTCTGGAAATTGGGAATTTGGCCCAGATGAAGATGTCCACCTCTACCCTCTTCCTCGAACAATCACAGAGGGCAAGAGTAAGAGCCCTGAGTCAACACTTAGTTGTTTTTATTTAAGATTTTAATATTTTATTTCTGACGCCCGTTTCTTTGCAGATCTTCATCAGCCACCGAAAAATTTTCGCCAATCCTTCTTCCCAGGAACAGATCTAAAAACACTCCTCAACCTTCCAATCCATAAATGAAAAGCCCCACTGTTACTAAACTCCATCCCTACATATAAATCCACTTTGCCCGACATCCCAAAAAGGAAGAAAAAGAGTCTCTTTCCACCTACTGCTACAACTGTAACCGCTTTTTCATCTCAAACAGATCAAGGATCTACCTCTGACCCAGCCGATCTTCCATCAACCTCGGCCCCCTACTTAATACCAATCCCAGAACGCAAACGTCGACGAAGACTTGTTTATTATATATAAAATAGATTCTATTCACTCATTATTTTCTTAATTTCACCCAAAACCCAACTAAGCTAATCCCCTACTAAAGGAGATTACTAAACCCATCGCACTATCAATCTCCCCTCTCAAATCATCACTAATTGCGTTTCAAGTGAGACCCACAACCATATTATATCAATCCAATCCGATCACCCACACTGATCAACAAACATGACCTAAGAAACTTGAAATGGGTGCATTCAATGGATGAGATTTGAAACTTTGATGCCGTGAGAGTGGGGGTGCGGTGCTCATAAACGTCAAATCCTAAGAACAAGTTAATCTTTGGTGTTTGTTGGATAAACTCCTTTTTCATATTTGGATCCTTTTACATTCATTCATATTCTTCTTATGAGTTCAAATTCAAACTCACATCAATAATTCAAATCATTTATTTTAAAAGTTATATAATAAAAGCTATTTATGTAAAAAATTAATTTTATCAGACATTTATAAATATAAAAATAGATTACATTTTATTTTATAAAATGAATAACAAATAAGATTGTAAACTTAAAATATTCATTTTGTAAAACAAAACGTGATTTGTTTGTCTTTTAGTTGTCTAATAAATTTAATTTTTTTATATGGATAACTTTTACTGTAATGCCTATAAAATAGATGGTTTGGATCATCAAAGTCAGTTTGAATTGAGGCTCACAAGAGAAGTACGGATATGTATGGAGAGATGAAGTATGGCGGGAAGCTTATCCCATGTTGATAAACGTCAAACCCCAAAAACAAGTTGTTCTTTGATAAATACAACTCAAAATTCTTTTCAAAACTTAAAAATTCAAAAATTCTTTTCAAAACTCATAACCAAATAAATTTTCTCTTTTCTAAACTCAACTCACAATTTCACACTCAAATCATAATTCCAAAACTAAATGAAATGGAGCCTTAATTTTATTTATATATATATATATATATAAAATAGATTCAATTTCGCTTACTATTTTCCTAATTCCACCAAAAACCCAGCCAATTACTAAACCCCTTTATTAAAGGGGATTACTAAACCCCTCGCACTATCAATCCCCACTCCCAAATCATCACTAAATGCGCTTTAGATGAGACCCACAACCATATCATATCAATCCAATCCGGCCACCCACACTGATAAACAAACATGACCTAAGAAACTTGAAATGGGTGCATGCAAAACGGACTTTAATCCATTCATAAGGTCAACATATCTTGTGGAAATTGATCATTCAATAAATGAGATTTGAAACTTTTTTGCCGTGAGAGTGGGGGTGGAGTGCTCATAAACGTCATACCCTAAGAACAAGTTAATCTTTGATGCTTGTTGGATAAACTCCATTTCATATTTGGATCTTTTTATACTCCTTCATATTCTTCTAATGAGCTCAAATTCAAACTCACATCAATGATTAAAATTGTCTATTTTATAAGTTCCATAATAAAGGTTATTCATGTAAAAAAATTTTATCAGACATTTATAAATATAAGAACAAATTACATTTTGTTTTATAAAGTGAATAGCAAATAGAATTGTAAACTTAAAATATTTATTTTGTAAAACAAAAAATAATTTGTTTATGTATTTATAGCTGTCTAATAAATTTAACTTTTTATATGAATAACTTTTACTGTGAAGCCTATGAAATAGATGGTTTAGATCATCAAAATGAGTTTGAATTGAAGCTCACAAGAGAAGTATACATGCGTATGGAGAGATGATGTATGGAGAGGAGCTTATCTCGTGATGATAAATGTCAAACCCCAAAAACGAAGTTGATCTTTGGTAAAAGAAAAAACTAATTATTTACGTTTCGTATAATAAAAATTAATTAAAAATATTTTTCATAATTAACGCAAAATAAATAAATTTGAACAGTACGATTAACATAAAAATAAAACACAAAATAGACCAATGACATTACAACGGCAAATCCTACACCGTAGGATTCATAATGTGATTATTTGTGATTCATTATGTGTTTAATTTTTTAGATAAATTATATTGACCTCCCCTGAAATTGGAAGAAAATAGAGTCCAAGTTTGATATAATTACATTGGAATCCATTAAGGTTTTAATCCATACAACACTTGACTCCCTTTTCATCAGAAATCCGTTAGCCGTATGAATAAAAAATGATATTTGTCATCTATTTTACATTAAATAAATATTTTACTTTATGTATCTTTGTGTCTTTATACCGTCTGTATTAATCTTGATCTTGTTAACTCTACTAAAATCAATGTCAGTATAATTATGTCAAAATTATGGGCTTATTTTCTTCAAACCTCAAGGAAAGGTCAGTGAAATTTACCTTAATTTTTTTATTCCTAACTTTTTAAAATTAATATTGGGGATTATTTATAAGGAGACCTTCTAAACTATTGAGAACTATCATTTTGACTCTTAAATTATAAAAACGTACAAATGGATCTCCTAAGTATTGAGAAGTATCATTTTGACCTCCAAAACTTCAAAAGCATACAAATAAATCCCCTAAACTATTGGCATGACCCCCTCTGTTACTCTACCATGAGTTAGATCCAAATTTTGACATTTTTAGATGGAAATACCCTTCAACATTTTATTTAACACCCAACAGGGCTTCCACTCAATTTTTCTCTTTCTTTTGTTTTATTATTATTTCTTCAATTTTTTATTTTTTATTTTTGCAAAAATATATTTACAAAGAATATTTTTAAAATATAATAAAACAATAATATTGAAATGAATGCTTGAATTTAAAAAAAAATTAAAAATAACAATAATGCAATTGTAAATATATAGTGTTGAAAGATACTTTTGTCTAAAAAATGTTAAAAGTTTGGTTTAACTCACAGTAATGAAAAGAGTCAAAGTGAAACATATCAATAGTTTAGGGGTCCATTTGTATACTTTTACAGTTGAGAAAATTATTTATAAGTCCTATTAGAGAGACTTATACAACATATAGTCCTACTAAAAAACTTATGTTCCCATGAGTCCTGTAGGAAGTTTGTTGACACATTTACCCTCAATATTAGTTGTTAATATCGTAAATTATGGCCAAACCATATATAGGAGATTGAATGTTACCACATATCATATCTATATGAATGTGAATTTGAATTTCAAAATACACGTTATATTCGGAGATTACAGCTTTGATTAGGCAAATTTTTATGAAATAAAATATATGAGATAGGTTTTGTCTCATTATGCTAATGTAAAAGGTTGCTTCATTACAAAACATTTGGAAGGCCACCACTGAGAGAAAAAGGAAAGCGATTCGACGGTGATGTAAGACAGGACGGTGGGATCAGGATTGCGTCTCTAGTGAACGATGACAAAGGATGGCTTCAAAACGTAAGTGTGGCTTTCTCCTTGTTTTGCAATGTTCATTCACTTTATTTTGGTTAGCAACCCATAACTAGGGTTTATGTGAATATGGGATTGTTGACAAATTTAGTTTGTATCGGTCAAAAGCTGTAATGTGAGTTGTATATTTTGTAAGTTTTATGAAGATTACAGGTTTTGATTTTTTTTTCAATTTGAAGATGTCAGTCTGTGTGTGGGTTGTCGATTAGGTGTGTTTTGTGACTTCTTTGTTGGTGTTTTCGGATGGGGGTTCGGTGGGTTGGCGAGTTTGGGTGTTTTGTGTGTGGTTTGTTGTTGTGTTGTCGAATATGGGGTATATTGGCTGATTTTTTATTTTTTATTTTGGATACCATGCAAATGAGTTTGTTTGATAGTCTGATTTTTATGGGTTCACGTTATGCTATGATGTCATTAGGTTGGGCGCATTAAGTAACAAAAGTAAGTTGTTAAATGTGACTGGTGCCACATCCTTGTGTTATGTGTTGTCTTTTGTTTCTGAATGTGAATGTGTCCCAAATGTAAAGTAGTTATGAATGTGAATGTGACACCATGTAAGTAAATTATGAATGTGAATGGGACCCCAGATGAATAAGTTCTAAATATGACCCCATCTCTGAATGTGAACATGAATTTGTGGGACTATTTGTAAATTGTCACGTTCTGCTACACTGTCGTTTGGTTGTTTGCATTAAGCAAGAAAAGTAAGTTGTTGAGCGTGGCTGGTGCCACGTCCATGTTTTACGTGCTTTAAGATTTGTGAATGTGACTGTGAATTTGTGAGAGACTGTTTGAACATTGTCAGAGTGAGTCAAATAATGCAAGTAACACAATTTGGGGTCGTGGTTGTGGTTTCATGTCACCATTTTACGTTGTCACATTCATGTTCGTAACGGGTTTGTCGTCAAGATTCACGTAGCGCATTACGTTGAGTACTTTATCGTCACATTTCTAAGCGTGTGTGGGTATGTGGGTACATAATTTCATCTTAATTTGAGAAATATGTGGTGAGGTAATTTTCGTTGTAGCGTGAATTGTATTCTGTGGGATGAATACTACATGGTTTAAATCTGAATGTGAATGTGAATCCTTAGGGGGAATGCTAGATAATTGTCACAGTGAGTCGAATAATGCGACTAGCACATACTCGGGTTGTGGTTGTGGTTTCAAAAAACCCTTTTTTTTTTTTCTTTTTTTTTTTTGTCACGCTCGTGTTCGTAGTGTGTTGTAGATCAATATTCACGTAGGTCATTCTTGTTTATAGTTTGACATTATTCAACGAATTGACATGTCTCCCATTATTCATATTCACGTTGCATAATTTAGCATGACATTTGTAAACGTGTGTGGGTACGTGAGTAAAAGTTATGTGTTAATTTCTAAAATATGTGGTGGGGTAATTTATGTAGCAACATCAATTTTATTGTGCGGGACGAATAATACAACTACAGGTTGTGGTTTGTGTTTGATAGATTTGGTTCATGGTTTAATTTGCATATGTCACATTGTCTCACTGTCCATCACATTCACAAAGTTGCACATATCCGTTATATGTTGTCACACTTGTGTTCAAGATGTTTTAAATGGTAATCGTTTTACTTCACGTTATGGCTTTTATTGTCAGATTATTTGATAATATGGCATGCGCCACATTATTCTATATGTTGTGTTATATCATGTATCACATTGTTCCATATATGTCAATTTGCATATTGTGTTGTAAATTTTGATATTTACGCTGTTTGTTTTTGGGCTAAAGACATGAACACCCATATACAGATGTTCGTCATCTTAATTTTTCCTTCAAACGAACAGTGTTGTGGTGCTTTCAATCACAAAGGTATTGTGCCCTTTGGATTATGTTTACATGATTTATAACTACATTCCTAGTAAAGAAGGATGTCCATTAAATTGTGTAGTTCAGAAAAGGCATGTTAATCTAACAGAATTGAAACGTAACGACACGTGAAAATGTTGTAATTAATTTTGACGTTTTTTGAATGAAGCAAAAACATATCTTGAAGCATACTTATTGAATGTGTTGGACTTAAAATAACATCCAATTAGAATGTTAATGTATGGTGTGGGTCTGTGAATGGGTGTGAATTGAATACATGTACTATCACATCTTATCCTAGTATATGTTAATGTTCACAATGAACATATTAACTCATCCGTAGTGTGTTGTAGATCAATATTCACGTGGCTCATTCTCATTTATAGTTTGACATTATTCAACGAATTAACATATCTCCCATTATTCACGTTCACGTTGCATAATTTAGCATGGCATTTGTAAACGTGTGTGGGTACGTGAGTAAAAGTTATGTGTTAATTTCTGAAATATGTGGTGGGGTAATTTATGTAGCAACATCAATTGTATTGTGTGGGACGAATAATATGACTACAGGTTGTGGTTTGTGTTTGATAGATTTGGTTCATGGTTTAATTTGCATATGTCACATTGTCTCACTGTCCGTCACATTCACAAAGTTGCACATATCCGTTATATGTTGTCACATTTGTGTTCGGGATGTTTTACATGATAATCGTTTCACTTCACATTATGGCTTTTATTGTCAGATTATTTGATAATATGGCATGCGCCACATTATGCTATATGTTGTGTTATATCATGTATCACATTGTTCCGTATATGTCAATTTGCATATTGTGTTGTAAAATTTGATATTTACGCCGTTTGTTTTTGGGCTGAAGATGTGAACGCCCATATACACATGTTCGTCATCTTAATTTTTCCTTCAAATGAACAGTGTTGTGGTGCTTTCAATCACAAAGGTATTGTGCCCTTTGGATTATGTTTACATGATTTATAACTACATTCCTAGTAAAGAAGGATGTCCATTAAATTGTGTAGTTCAGAAAAGGCATGTTAATCTAACAGAATTGAAATGTAACGACACGTGAAAATGTTGTAATTAATTTTGACGTTTTTTGAATGAAGCAAAAACATATCTTGAAGCATACTTATTGAATGTGTTGGACTTAAAATAACATCCAATTAGAATGTTAATGTATGGTGTGGGTCTGTGAATGGGTGTGAATTGAATACATGTACTATCACATCTTATCCTAGTATATGTTAATGTTCACAATGAACATATTAACTCATCGTGTCACATACTACTATTAATTTCCATATTTACAATAGTTATTACATAGCTATTGGCCACTTGTTTGTATACAAAATGTGAAATTTTTGTGGCATGTTTACCAGGTGGTACAATTAAGGCTACATCCCCAAAGGGGTTCAACGCGAAAGTAAACACCCTTGAAGGGACTACATCTACTAAAAGACGACGGTGTCTATCTCCATCAAGGAATGCAAACACAGTAGGGCAAAGTAGTGTTGGAAAAGGAAAGAAGGTCAAATATGAACCTCAAAAACCATTGACCAAACCACCTAGATTTTGCTACCGGTCTAACATCACAGGAATTGTGAAGGTCCTAGCAGCATCAAATTTAAAAGATGAGCATTTGCATCATCTTCGGAAAACACCATTATGGCTCTTGTTTGATGCTATGTGAAGAACGAAACTAAATCAACATGATTTCCAAAAATGCGATGATATTGTAATGAGGATCATTCAAACATTTATGCCAGAGAAGACCGCTTTCATGATTGGTAGGAAACACATTGAGTTGAGGAGCATCGATATACAACTAATATTTGGAATCCATAGTGGCAAGTAGAGTTTAGATGTGTCACATGGCCCAAGACTTCAGACCAACTTCATCCAACGAAGGTGTCCCAACATAGCGCGCATAAACTTGAAGACTATTAAGGAACTATTAATGGATGCATTATTAGGGAACACTAGTCAGGACCACCAAGATGTCGCAAAGTTACTGTGTTCGTACTTATGTGGGAAGTTGTTCTTTTCCGCTTCGAGCGAGACCGTGGGTTGAGGGTTTGTCCTGGTTGTTGAGGATCTGGACAACATGAATGCATATGATTGGGCAGGAACAATATGTGCAACATTGATGGAGTCAATTAAGGGATTCTACTCTAAGCCTAAGAAAGTTACTGGATGTGTAACTGCCTTGCTTGTAAGTGCTCTTTATTAATTTTTTTTCCCCGTTTAGTTAATTTTGTTTTTTGTTTTTTTTATAGCTTTGGTACGTGTATTTGTTTATAATGAGTTTTTTCAAACATATAATTTCTTTTACACATGGTTCTACAGTTTTGGATATGTGAGCACACCAACTTGATCAACGCTGATCGTGGAGATGGATTTCCAAGGTTCATGAAATGGAATATCAACAAGTTGGTCACAAAGATAAGATCTATGGACATCGATCAGTCGAATGATGTTGAAGTATGCATGTGTGTTAGTGTTAGCGTAAATATGAGATTTGCCAATTACTATTTTTGATATTTGTTTGGGTTTTTTTTTTTTTTTTTTTTTTGTAGGTTGTGGTAGGAGAGTTGAATATGAGTAATGTTGAACGGAAACAATTGGCTGCATCGTTCATCCCATGTTTAATTGAACGGACCAGGACGTGAATGCAAAGGCATCCGACCATGTACCATTGTGAGACAAACATACTTGAAATTATGCCATTGTCAGCATCGTCTCTGTCTGACGTGAATGAGAAGGTAGAGTTACGAGGGGTGGATACACATATGACCCCCACCCACAAAATTGGGCATGTGGCATGTGATGTGGATATAATGCCTACAATCAGTCAAACTACTGGAATAACAATTGTGTTGCAAAACTCACTTGTGAGAAACATTAAAAATAAAACACAGGAAGGAGCACAAACTGCCAGAGTATGATTACCCTTGGTTTTAGGGAGGTTGAAGAAACCACCCAAGGGTGGTGTGGTCGGGGTGGGTGAGTGTGCTGATAAGAAGATGCTGCACGATGATATTATAGAGGTTGATGACCTTGCAGAGCTAGAGAGAACATTTTCTTGGTTTGATTTGACTAATCGTTTGCCGATTTGGAAGTTGTTATCAACACAAGTGAAAGACAAGCTTAAAGAAACTTACGAGAAAGGCAGGGATATGTACGCTTCCAAACTTACTTTTACCAATTTGCATTTGTACATGAATTTAGTGTTTAACAATGTCTTGTTGAATTGTTAGTGTAGATGTCTGGATTGGGTAATGACCCCAAAATCCGTATTACAGGTTACCTTTACGGCCTTATGGGTTAATGCAGTTTAATTTAATGATATATGTTCAAATTGAGGAATTAACCGTTGAGCCACGACTTTAAAATTAAAATTACCGACCTTTATGGGTTCAGAAATCACAATTGAGGACTTGGATATATTAATGGAAATTTTTAAGCTATTTGGGAAAAGTAATTGGAAATTTAATTTGTCTGATTCGTTAATGCATATTTGGGTGGTTAACTTTGTACTGCAAATTGAAGGCCCTAGAGGCTTCAGAAATCAGAACAGGGGACATATTTATGATCAACACAATTTTTAGAGTCACCTGGGAACTTTAATTGAAATTTGATTTTGCATGATTCATAAGACCACGTTTGGCTCTCCCTATTGTGTTAAGCCATGTGTGTGTGTTTATTTAGATATATAGATATGTTTTTGAGTGATTGGTTTCATCTTTTGGGAGCCAAAATATCTACAAAAGAGAGAAGAGAACCGCGAGGGAGAAAAGAGAAGAGAGACCAAGATTCTTGAAGAAAAGCTTAATAATCATGGGGGGTTTGAAAGGGATTGAAGAAAGAGAAAGGAGATCAACCATGGAGGCTTGAGGAAATGGAGGAGAATTAAAAGGAAGACAAAGATTGAACTAAGGTATGATCACCTATCTTGAATCCTTATGTTTAAAGCATCAATTACATAAAATCAAGGATTGATATAGAAGATGTGAGCTTTGAACCCCAACTATGGCTATATTATGTTCTTGTGTTTGGAAATCGAGTAATAGTTTGAGGTTATGATGTTTGATGGAGATTAATAATATGAAATTTGTTATGTATTAAAGGGTTTTGGGCTTTGATTTACATGGAATTGAGGTTTGAGTTTGAAAATGAGAAGTTCCAATTTTTCAGCCATTTTCAGACTGCAAACTGTCCAGGGCCGCACGTGCGGCACTGTTTCCCCGCACGTGCGGAGACAGCTCTATCCAGCCAACTTTGAACAAGCATATCTTTTGCATCCGGACTCCGTTTTGAGTGATTCTTGAGCCTAAAATCAAGCCCCGGAAGTCTAATTTCCAATGGCGGTACTCCCAAGTTCAAAATACAGAAATAGTTATGGCCAAATTAGTGACGACTGTTCACTTTCTGTCAACCAGTTTTGTACCATTTCTTCACCTAAAACATTTCCCATCGATTTCTCCTGTTTTCTGAGACATGGATTATAAGTTATTAAAGAATAATGAGCTTGGTACCACCATGGCTAATTGATTGAATGATCAAAGTGAATAAGTAAAGGATCGAGTATAATCTCGTATTATGTGTTGTGCAATGTACTTATAGGTCAAGACGAGGACATCGTCCCGTTATTACCGAGAGTCGATCACTATGAGTAATAGTAATGTAACGTTACGTTTCACTTACTTCTATGATTATGATTTATGTATTGTTGTTTGTGAATGGCCTATTCCATCGATATTGTGCTTTGATTAAATTAATAGATATGTTTGAATAATGGCATTGATATGGACCAAAGGTCATTCTGTCCCTATTAATAGAAGTGGGCCCGAGGCCATTATGATGTGATTGGTTTTGTCTCTATCAATAGTACTGTAGTGATACATGTGCCTTCTGGTAATAGTTATTATTAATGTTCTGTTATTCTCTATCAATAGTACTGTAATGATACATGTGCCTTCTGGTAATAGTTATTATTAATGTTCTGTTATTCGCAAGACAACTATGTCTGTAATAAACCGTGGGGAAATGTAGGTGCACTATTGTGTAATGGTATTCTGATGAATCTGGAGTTATTCTGTTCTGTTTATTCGTTTCATTTATGCCATGACATGATATGAATTGTTCGGTCTTTAAGACCTAATGATTTCTGGTATGGAACAAAGTGCTGTACGGAACTAAGTGCTGCAGTGCGAGTCACCTCTAGAATCCGTGCGAGACACCTCTTGAGTCCATACATATGTGAATTAGGCCTGCAGCAGCACCTGACTCATCTATGCCTCTAGTTTACTGCTTTGATATTTCTTTTCAAGTTTTTTGAATGTAATAAAAGCAATTTTGATTTGTATCAAGAGTTGGAGAACTTTGTATTGAAATCAATGAAATTAAAAGTTGTGAGCACTGAAAATCTTTCTTTTGGTCCAAAAATGGTCTAAGTTTTAAAAGGTAAATTTGAACAAAAATATACTTTTTTTAAAACTTTCCAAAACCATTTTCGACAAGGATCACCACTTGACATGCATGGAATCAATCCTCAAGATGTACAACCCCGAATCCATAAGATCATAAATTGCCCCTTGTTTGAACACCACTGCTCTGCACTGTACCAACTCTTCTCTCAGAGTGAAGATAACAAGCGAACCCTCCGGTAAAGGACATACAAAGATGACCTGATCAAACACATGGACAAGACAGTTGATTTGGAGGTGTTTAAGGCCGGACTTTAGGATGAAGTTGCCTACATATCCCGAAGATAGGAATAAAGCCTTACGTAGTTCGGTTCAGGTTCACTCGAGTATTAACTCTATCCTTTTGTACTCTAACTTTTGCCAAGGCCGCCCGTTAGGGTTTTCAACCTTGCAAGCTCAGTTTTTCTTTATTTCTAATTTTTCATGCTCTGACTTTTTCCTAGGTCGCCTTTCTGGGTTTTCGGCCTAGCAAGCCTCTCTAGGATAATATTTCCTTACCTTGTCCATATTGATCGGTTGGGAAAATTCTAGGCCATCTAGGTCTATGAGAATAACAGCTCCACCCGACCAAATAGCTTTGATGATATAAGGACTAGTCCAATTGGGTCTGAACTTGCCCCTACAGTTATGGATGGGAGCCTGGTTGTCTTTCAGCACCAAATCCCTCTCTCTGAGATTCCAGGACTTAACCTTCTTGTTAAAAGCCTTAGTAATCCTGCATTGATAGCCTTGAACATGGTATAATGCTTTCCGCCTTCTCTTATCAAAGAACATCAGTTCTTCAAACCTACTCTGTTGCCAGTCTGCCTTTTCTATATGACACTCAGCTATAACTCTTAGTGACGGGACTTCTATTTTGATTGGCGGAACAGTTTCCATCCCATAGACAAAAGAATAAGGAGTTGCGCTTGCAGATGTTCGGATTGAAGTTCTATAGCCCCATAGTGCGAATGGCAATTTATCTGGCCAGTCCCTATAAGTCCCAACCATCTTCTGGAAAATATTCTTAATGTTCTTATTGGCGGCCTCAACAGCTCCTTTGGTTTGCAGCCTGTATGTAGATGACTTATGGAATGCCACATTGAATTTCTCTAACAAGTCGATCACCTCCTTCTTGAAGTGGGAGCCATTATCTGAAATGATCTCGTTTGGGACTCCATATTGGCAAATAATGTTATTTCGGATGAACTTAGCCACATGCGCTGCTTTCAACATTGCGTTGGACTGAGCTTCCATCCACTTCGTAAAGTAATCAATCGCCACCAGAATGTATTCATGCCCATTCAACCCTTTTGGTGTGACTGCCTTAATGACGTCAATTCCCCAGATTGAAAAAGGCCATGGTGAAGTCATGTTGTACAGCTTCAACGGCGGAATGTTCATGCGATTTGCATGAATTTGGCATTTGTGGCATCGCCGAACAAAACCAATACAATCCTCCTCCATAATAGACGGGTAATAATCTTGCCTGAGAATCTTCCAGGCTAACATTACTCCGTTTATGTGCGCTCCACACTCTCCTCTATGGATGGCCCCATCCGGTGCTTTGATTCTTCTTCTTCGACACACAACTTGTGCATTCCCAGATGACCTCTCTTGTATAGTTTACCTCCGTAGATGATAAATTGAACGACCATCTGCCGTATTGCCCATTTGTCCTTGGCATTTGCCCCTGGTGGATAAACCTCATTTTCCAAGAAGTTCTAGCTATTGTAGTACCGAGGGTTCTTGTCTTGCACTTTATCTATTGTGGCGATAGTTTCATAGGCCGACATGTACCTCTGCTCAATAATGATTGGACGCATCTGGACTCCAAGCGGGATGTCTATCATAGAAGATAGAGTTGATAAGACGTCAGCGAACCTGTTGTTCTCCCTCAGGGGATGTGTAAAAGTCAGCTATTCAAACCTAGGAATCAGAACGTCCAGGGTCTGGTGATAAATCTTCATCTTTTCTTCTTTGACCTTCCAGTTTCTATTTGCTTGAGAAACATCTAGGTTCGAGTCCCCGATGACGTCCAACCGTTTTGCCCCTAGTTCCAGGGTAGCTTCCAAACCAGCGATACACGCCTTATGTTCTGCTTCGTTGTTGGAGACCTTGAACCGGAGTTTGAAGGCTAAAGGTATATGGGAATTGTCGGGTGCTATCAGCGACACACCTATCCCATAACCATATTGATTAGATGCTCCATCAAAGTACATTGTCCAAGTCTCCTCTTTGACTTGCAGAATGGCTTCATTTGGGAAGAGGTATTCTACCGCTTCAACCCATTATACTGGGTGATCTACCAGGAACTCCGCTACTGCTCTCCCCTTGACCAACTTGCGAGTAACATACTTCAGATCGAATTCGGAGAGAAGAAGTAACCAATGAGCTAGCCTACCTGTAAGTATTGGTTTCTCAAAGAGATATTTCATGGGATCTAATCTCAAAACCAGAATTATGGAGTGAGCTAACAAGTACTGCCTCAACTTTCTGGTGGCCGATACTAAGGCTAAGCAAGTTTTCTCTAATGGAGTGTAGCGGGTCTCGTATTCCAGCATTTTCTTGCTCAAGTAATAGCTAGCTTTCTCCACCCTATCCCTAGATTTCTGAGCAAGCATGCATCCCACAGTGGTGTCTGTTATTGACAAATATAGAATTAAAGGCTTCCTCGGCTTTGGTGGTGATAACACAGGTGGATTTTGAAGGTACTGCTTAATCTGCTCAAAAGTGAACTGACATCGATCATCCCATCGGAATTTCTTTCCTTTCTTCAAGAGACCAAAAAGTGGTTCACAAGTCAAGTTTAATTTAGAAATAAACCGTCTTATGAATTGCACTTTATCCAGAAAGCCTCACACCTCCTTTTCAGTCATTGGTGGTGGCATTTCTAGAATGACCTTGATTTTGGAAGGATCTACCACGATGCCCCTCTGTGTGATAAAAAAACCTAGCATTTTTCCTGTTGTTACGTCGAAAGTACACTTTTGCGGATTCAACCTCAGTCTGTATTCTCTGATCCGTTGAAAGAATTTCTTCAAGGCGGCGTAGTGGCCCTATCTTTCTTTGGACTAGACAATCATGTCGTCCACGTACACCTCAACCTCTTTGTGGATCATATCGTGTAGAATAGTGGTTGCAGCCCTTTGATAGGTAGCCCCAGCATTCTTTAGCCCAAACGGCATCACCCGATAGCAGTAGGTTCCCCACAGCGTAGTGAAGGCGATTTTCTCTCTGTCCTTGGGCGCCATCAGAATCTAGTTATACCCGAAAAACCCATCCATGAAGGAGAGCAATGCATGACCCGTGGTGAAGTCTGCCAATTCGTCAATATATGGCAGGGGAAAATCATCCTTTGGAATAGCCTTATTCAAATCCTTGAAGTCAACATAGACTCTGATTCTGCCATCCTTTTTTGGGACTAGAACAATGTTGGCCAACCACGTTGGATACTTAGACACAAGCAAGAACCTTGCCTCAATCTGTTTGGTAACTTCTTCTTTAATCTTCAAAGCCCAATCCGGACGTATTCTCCGTAACTTCTACTTGATGGGTCGGGCCTCAGGGTCGAGAGGGATCTGATGCTATATGATCTTAGGATCAATTCTAGGCATGTCTTCGTAGGACCACATGAAAACATCTTTGAAATCTTTTAATAAGGCGACTAAGTGCTCTCGCTCTTGCAAAGACAATGTGGACCCGATCTAGACCAGACGCGGATCTTTTTCAGTACTCACATTAAAAGCAATGATTTCATTAGCAAGGGGTTTTGCAAACCTCTCCTCCTCTCGATTAATTAAAAATTTCAAAACCTGAGGAATTCCTTCCTTATTGTTTTCATTAAAATTTTGAAAATCTTGAGCAATGCAATACACAAGCGGCACAGAGAAATACTCAGAATCGGTAGCAACATTCTCATTCATAAAGTCCATCTCATCCAGCTCCTAGGTTACAACCGACTCAAAAGCAAAAGCAAAAGAGGACCTGGACAAGACCTTGACATCCAGGTTATCACCCCCTGGAAAACGAGACTCAGAGTCAGAAGAATTGAAATTTGATTCTAACTTCACAGACTCTGTGGAATCAGATTCTAGCTCACTACTGAACTCAGAACTACTAGACAGGTAGCCCTCCTCCAGCTGCCAGATGAGAGATGGTGCTTCAGATGCTTCCAAAATGTTGCTAGATAGGTTCACACTCGGTTGGTCCCTGATCATGGAGATGGTAAGGTTATTCCCAAGCTCTCTAAGTCAACTAGAGGATCTGAAAGAAGACATGCCAGTGCTACCCCTACTTCCAGTTCGCTACTATCTGAGTCATTTTCTATGCTCTGTTTAGCTTCAGCACTCGGTTCAGCCTTTTCCTCGGCATCACTGCCTTGCAACTGGAGGTCGAAGAAGATTTCAAAGCCAGGAACACGTTGTTTCTCAGAATTCATCCAGGACTCGGGAAAGCCACAAAATGGGAAGGCTTCATTCTCTTGAACAAAGTGATCATTCAGCGTTCCCCTGATCAGCCTGTGAACTAGCTCATAGTGCTTCCTAGCCTGCTTGGCTCTGGCTCTGCCTTCCATCTCTTATTTTTTCTTGACCCAATCCTCTTTGGTGGGCATATAGCCAAGACCAAAAGCATGCGGATTAATGCTGTGACGCCTTTTTGACCACTTCTTCCTAGTCTCATTCCTGGCACATGTTGCAGCTTGTTCATGAAATAAATTGATTGGGCGCTGACATACATGCCCTCATCAGCTGCCAAGATAGTTTGCACTATCTGGGCCTCAGCTAGATTAAACCCTGAAAGGAATACATCTTCCTCGCCATGAACGATCTCCAGCACCGGTGTAGTTACCTCTGGCGAAGGATGTATAGATGAATTCTCGAACACAATAGCCACTCCCTTCCCATGAGGGTATTTTAGCATTTGATGGAGGGTAGAAGAGACTGCTTTCAGAAGTTGTAGCTAGGGTCTTCCTAGTAGTAAGTTGAAGGTGGCCGAGACGTCTATGATAAGAAACTCGACATCCTGTTGAGCTGGGCCAACCTGAACTCAGATTTGTATTGTACCCATCACCTCCCTGCTTGTGTTATCATATGCCCGAATCATTTGGGCTGTGGGCATGAAATTTGCTGATTTTAGACTGATGACATAAGCTATACGAGACGGATAAACATTAATAACCGACCCAATATCGACCAACACCACTGACACCCATTTTTCTCTGCAGTCAACAGATATGTACAGAGGTTTGTTGTGTGCTGAGCCTTCCGGCGGCTGTTTTTTCTCGAAAAAGATTACGGTTGGGCTAGCACCACCTGCGAAAACTAATCCCACAAGTTGTTCAAGGGTGGTGTCAATGGGCATTTTGGCTTTGTCCATTGTTGATAATACAACCTGTTGATGCACTCGAGAAGCCATGAACAGCCCTCAGATTTAGATATCTGCTTGGATCTTCTTTAGTTGTTTCAACACTACCGCTTCCTCCAACTGCTTCTCTTTTTGCTTCTCAACTTCTCTATCTTTCCTAGAGGCCTCAGCTTGGTCCAAGTGAGGTGGCTTGAAATACCGCCCACTTCTAGTCATATGGTTTATCTCTTCAGCGTACCATGTGTTGTCTAATAGGGACTCATCCCAATCTTCGTCAGTGTGGGCCAGAAGTAAATCGTCATCCTCCTACCATACACCTTCAGCAACCGATAAACAATTGTTCAGTTCTATTCTGATCATTCTTATATCAGAAATATTCCCCACAGGGTGTTGGGCTTTTCCAGCTTCTTGTTTGTCTTGATCCCTTTCTTGCACAAACTGCTTTAACGCAGCTTCTTGTTCAGTGTCTGCGGTACTGACAGTGCCCAATTCCTGAGCTAAACTTTCCGCGCCGGTGTTCTCTGGTAGTTTCCCCTTTTCATTGGCCATTCCGGCCACTGCAACAATTCTTGCTCCCTTTTCTTCCGGTCTTGTTTCAGTTCCTTTCTCCATGTCGGGTTTATCACTCAACCACCCAGAGTTGTCCGTCGACCCATTCAAATCAAACCAGTCAATCTGCACATCTCCTTGATCTTGTTTGTCGTAGAACTGCAGATTGTCTAAGTCCTCCTCTAATTCTGCCAAATCATCTAAACCTTGGCTTGGGTTATGCTCTCTAACCACACTAACCTCCGCTGCAGTTGGCAATACCAGTTCTGGCTTGGCTTGATTAGCTGGCACATTGTAATAGCATGGATTGTACACCCCCTTAGACAAGCCCTTAGAGCATTGAGGCAACAGACTCGTACTCTCCTCTTCTGCCACTGTCACTACCATAGTTTAGGTTGAAGTGTGGACGTGTCAATCATGCACAAATTTGTGCTTTCAGGAATGAACACGATCGGCCTAGATAGGTGGAAAGGGGTAATATATACGTTGGGGTCGTAAGGCAGAGCTAGTGTATAGACTAGGTTTAGATTGTGAGGTGAGAGAACTTGATTGTGGGCTGGGAGAGGGTTGGTGGTTACATTTGGCTTTTGAGGTGGTACGATCACCTTGCTGTCGATGAGAGCTTGAATATCATGACGTAGCCTGAAGCATTGGTCGGTGTCATGACCGTGTTGTTGGTGAAATGCACAGTAATTGGCTAGGTTGTGTTTTGGTGAGAGGGGATCAGGTAGCGGGCGAGGCTCTAACGGCTTGAGGTGCCCCTTTTTGATCAGCACCCTCTGGGCTTGTGATAAAGGCATGTAGAGTGGGGTAAAGGTTCTTTGGGATCGGGCCTGGTTGTTTGAAGTTTGCGGGGTTATACTAGCGAAAAGATTGGCGGTCTTGGATGTGGTGGTGACAACACTCACATCAGATAGCTGCACAGCTATGCTTCCACTAGTGGTTGCATTGGAACTGCGCACAAAAGGCCTTTTGGCCTGCTTTTTCTCATCAGCGATCAGTCCCTGTTTCATGGCATCTTCATTTTGAACTCCCATCTCATGGAGCTCAGTGAACGTGAACAAGGGTAGGACTATCATTTTCTGTAGCAATTTCCCGTGCAGATTTTGAACTACCATTCTCATCTGGTCTTTCTCTGAAGGTCGTGTAGTCATCATAGAAGCCTTGGCCTTTCACCTTGACATGAATTCTAAGAAACCCACTTTTGGTTCCTGGTGCGTTGCTTTGAGATCACGGGTTGGGACCTCGATTTGGGTATTGTAAGAGTACTGTGCAACAAAGGCCTTAACCATTTCCTCTCAACTCTGCTTCATAGAATCCTTGAGCTTTGCATACCAGATAGCTGCTATTCCAGACAAATTCTGGCCAAAAAGAGACAGCTTTTGAACTCTGGTAAGGCCCATCGACCGCAAGCTATCAGAGAACAACCGCAGATGAGCCATGGGATCTCTAGAGCCATTGAATCGATTGATGTATGGAATTTTGAACCGATCTGGCAAGGTTACTGCTGAGTCAGTATATTTATATTCGATGTCGAGGATAGAGTTCACACCTTGTGCCCGCTTGAAAAGGTGCTACAGCTTGTTGACCTTAAGCATAGTCGGGTCAACTTTAAATTCAAATGAAGCCTCAGTTTGGTACACTGGTGCCTTGGAGGCTTGTGGTGGGATCGGCTCTATCGGGTTGTCCTGATTCTTAGCATGGGCATTAGCAGTATGGACTGTGGCTCCGGATGTTGGAATACTCGTAGAAGGTGCATGAGATGCAGAAGTCGCTACCAGCTATGGCTATTGTTGGTGTAGACTATTGATGACCTCAGCCTGACGTGCCGTGACCTCGGCCTAATGAGTAGCGTCTTGCTGCATGGTTTCAATTGTTTGTTGATGGTGGTGGATCAAGTCCTTCATGCTAACCGGGGGATATTGAGCCATCGGAATAGGTGAATGATCTCAAATTGGACTGGATATAGAAGACTGAGCCTGACTAGATGCATGTGAAGTAAAGGGTGACTACTGGACTGGTGAATTGTGCCTAACTCTTCTTCGTCTGGTAACCTATAACAGCGAAGCAAACACTGGTTGTCCCCTAACAAGATGGCCTACAGGCCAGAAACAGTGGTCAGTCGGCCACTGATGATGCACCATTTCTTACTGCAATAGAGAGCAAACAGAGTAAAGAAAGGGTATTCTCACAGGTGGTTTGTACTGTGTATCCCTTCTTATCATCAAAACAAGCTCAAAGGAGTGATACACTTGGTTCAAAAACAAATCAATCAAGCAATTTCATTGCATGATGGCTAAAGAACCAAAGTGTACAAATTAATAAATGCGCAAACAAGACCCAGGACCTTCACCCTCTCATACATGATCAAGGGTAATAGAGACCTAGGAAACTTGGCACATTACATCACTTTAAGTATGAAATGCCCCAATTTTCCTTGTGTTCAATTAACGTCCGATTGAACACACCGAAACACAATCAAATTCTTGTCTTTGCACAATTTTAGTTTCAACTTTAGTTACTCATTTTAATTACCTTTCCATTCTTTAACCAATTAAGTCCATTGGTGAGTTAAGTCTTCTAAAAGAGAAGGAAGTGTCAAACAAGGAGTAGTTTAAGGCAAGAGATAGGTGTCATGCCGTTGATAATGAACCCCCGAAAGAGGATTAAACCATTAAGCATAGACCTTAATCTCGAGCATAAACAAGCCTAAGGTTCACATAACCCTCAAAGCAATTAAAGAGTCAAGAAATGAGGGAGGTTGCAAAGATTAATGAGTGTTAAATTTAAGTGAGAAAAGTACTAAAATATGTAATCAACTCAAACAAGTAGTGTCTAAATGCGTAAAACACCAAGCTTGTGAGGACACCTGCATTACAACCATGCAAAACAAGACTCAAATGACTTAAACAACCCAAAACAGAGACAAAAACATCTACAATACAGCCTAAAAAATGCTGCAATTAAGCTACAAAAGACTAGAAATTTAAGCTAACACATAAAGATAACTACGCTAGCAAATAAGACACAAGGAGGGAAGGCTAATCCCTCTAAATTTAGACTTCAAAAAAAGATTTTCACCACTGAAGACACTCTGAAATTCAGTGTTCAAAAGCCCCAAAAAAGATGGTTTGAAAGTGGGAAACAAAGATGGAAATGCCTTACAAATAAGGAAGAAAAAAGGGTGAACCACCCCCTACCTTTAAATGGCCTACAACCACCAATTTCAGCCCACAAAAACAGAGTTTTTATAGCCCCAAAACAGCCCAAAATTAGTGGGAAAAAGATAGAAAAACAAGTATACAAAGTAAGTTAAAAAGGCAAGTATTATACCTTTTGAAGGGAAGATGAGTTAAGTCTTCTAAAAGAGAAGGAAGTGTCAAACAAGGAGTAGTTTAAGGCAAGAGATAGGTGTCATGCCGTTGATAATGAACCCCCAAAAGAGGATTAAACTATTAAGCATAGACCTTAATCTCGAGCTTAAACAAGCCTAAGGTTGACACAACCCTCAAAGCAATTAAAGAGTCAAGAAATGAGAGAGGTTGCAGAGATTAATGAGTGCTAAATTTAAGTGAGAAAAGTACTAAAACATGTAATCAACTCAAACAAGTAGTGTCGAAATGCGTAAAACACCAAGCTTGTGAGGACACCTACATTACAACCATGCAAAACAAGACTCAAATGACTTAAACAATCCAAAACAGAGACAAAAACATCTACAATACAGCCTAAAAAATGCTGCAATTAAGCTACAAAAGACTAGAAATTTAAGCTAACACATAAAGCTAACTAGGCTAGCAAATAAGACACAAGGAGGGAAGGCTAATCCCTCTAAATTTAGACTTCAAAAAAAGATTTTCACCACTGAAGACACTCTGAAATTCATTGTTCAAAAGCCCAAAAAAAGATGGTTTGAAAGTGGGAAACAAAGATGGAAATGCCTTACAAATAAGGAAGAAAAAAGGGTGAACCACCCCCTACCTTTAAATGGCCTATAACCACCAATTTCAGCCCCAAAAAATAGAGTTTTTATAGCCCCAAGACAGCCCAAAATTAGTGGGAAAAAGATAGAAAAACAAGTATACAAAGTAAGTTAAAAAGGCAAGTATTATACCTTTTGAAGGGAAGACCAACTTTAGGCAACAATTCAAGCCAAAACCACCTTCTAGAGCTCCAAGAAGGCCTCAAGGAACCTTAGCTCAAAGATGAACCAATTTGGTTAAGGAGGTATATGTAAAAGTGTGGTGTATCTAAGCTACTATGCACAAACTTGCAAGAGAGAGAGAGAGAGAGAGATAATTTTTGCTCCAAAAATTATAACCCTTAAAAATGGCGGAGGAGACCCCCTATATATAAAAAAAGCATGTATTTGGCTAAGATATATCCCCTCGTACACATGTAGGGAGATGCAGCTAATTGTGCCAACAGCTGGCACAACTGTCAACAAAATGTCTGAAAAAAGACACTGATGGCCGACAGGCCACCAATAATGGCCGGCAGGCCACACCATTGGCCGACATGGCACAAGGGTGGCCGGCAGCCCACCAGAGGAGGCCTGTAGCTCCCAGGGTCTTGAGGTATGAAGGACTATGGTTTTGGTCCAAAACAAGGCATAAAATGAATATTGTTTAAAGGCTCAAAGATAGGGCATTCAGCCGAGGACTTCGGGCACTAAAATAAGCACATGCAGTCATAATCATCGAGTGCACAAGCAATGACGTCCAAATCTTGAGGACGGTCAAAAACGGGATGTCTACAGGGGGTGTGGGAAAGCCTCCTCTCAAGGAAAAGAGGGGGTCCACGGGGGTTTACCCCCTCGGTCGAAATTTTTTGGGTACTTTCATAATTCCCATGTGCTTCTGTGTAACCCTAATTTTATACTTATAAATAGATGAGGGGACACCTCTTTTAGGTTAGGATAAAGTTGTATTTTTCTGATCATAGTGAAAACCGCAATAGCCATGGACCTAACCCTATTCTGGGGTGAACCACATAAATCCTTGTGTTCTTGTGAGTGTGATTTGTTTGATTCATTAGTTTCTTTCTTGTTTGTTATTTCGTGTCTCACCGATCTTGGTTAGGAAGGGTCAATTCCTAACAACAGGTTTCAGATGGTGTGATGGCTATAGACAAAAAGGTTAGAATTGATAAATTCAATGGCACAGATTTTGGCTTTTGGAAGATACAGATTGAAGACTATCTGTATCAGAAAAAGCTGTATGAGCCACTTTTAGGGATGAAACTAGAAAAGCTGATGAGGGCATGTATGTTATTCGGCTAACATTGTCTTGTAACGTTGCATTTAACATAGCAAAGGAGAAGACTATAGCAGGTCTCATGGTTGCACTCTCAAACATGTACGAAAAACTCTCAGCCTCAAATAAAGTTTATTTGATGCATAGATTGTTTAATATGAGGATGACAAAAGATGCTTCGGTGACTGAGCATCTGAACGAATTCAATATTGTGGTAACACAATTGAGTTTTGTATCTATCGAATTTGATGATGAGGTTAGGGCTTTGATTCTTTTATCTAGTTTGCCAGAAAGTTGGAATGGTACTGTAATGGCAGTAAATAATTCTTCAGGAAAAGAAAAGTTGAATTACAATGATATTCAAGATTTAATTTTGAGTGAAGAAATTTGCAGGAGGGAATTAGGGGAAACATCAGGTTCTGCCCTGAATACGAAAGCCAGAGGAAGATCAACAGGAAAAAACCTGAACCGCAACAGATCAAAATCCAAACACAGAAACAAGTCAAGAACTGGAGAGGGATGGAGTTGATGGAACTGTGGAAAGAAGGGACATCAAAAGGGAAATTTCCTGACATTGAATAAGAACAAAGGTGAACAAAATCAGAAGTTTGCTAATGCTGCAACAAAGGAGATTTATGATACTTTGATCTTGCGTATTGATAGCCCTCTTGGATCTTGAATTTTAGATTCTGAGGCATCATTCCATTCTACTTCATAGAGGGAAATCATGGACAATTACATTGGTGGTGATTTTGGAAAGGTTTATCTGGTTGAAGATAAACCTTTGAAGATTATGGGTAAAAGGGATGTAACAATTAAGTTGCCAAACGAATCTGTCTAGAAGATACAAAATGTTAGACATGTGCCTAGTTTGAAAAGAAACTTGATTTCTGTTGGACAATTTGATGATGAAGGTCATGTTGTAACAGTCATGGGTGGTTTGTAGAAAATCACCAAATGAGCCATGGTTATTGCTCGTGGTAAAAAAGAAGGCACCCTTTACATGACTACGACCAATAGAGATGCAGTAGTAGGTACTGGTGAGAAGGAAGACTCAAATCTGTGGCACTAAAGGCTTGGGCATATGAGTCAAAAAGGGGATGAAGGTACTTGCATACAAGGGGAAACTATCATATTTGAAATTAGTGGACATTGACTTTTGTGATGATTGCATCTTCGGCAAACAAAAGAGGGTCAGTTTTTCAAAAGATAGCAGGAAATAGAAGTAAAAAAAATGGAGTTAGTTCATACAGATGTGTGGGGATCTGCACTAGTTTTATCTCTTGGAGTATCATCATACTATATTACCTTTATCGACGACTCAATGGGAAAGGTATGGATTTATTTTCTAAAATATAAATCTGAAGTTTTTACTACTTTTAAGAAGTGGAAGGCCTTGGTGGAGACTGAAACAGGTCTGAAAATTAAGTGCTTGAGATTAGATAATGAAGGGAGATATGAGGACAATGAGTTCAAGAATTGTTGTGCAGAAAGTGGAATTAGAATGGAGAAGATTGTTTGGAAGACACCTCAACAGAATGGCGTTGCAAAACGCATGAATAGAACTCTGAATGAACATATTAGAAGTATGAGGATACATGCCAGATTACCAAAGATGTTTTGGGCAGATGCAGTTAACACTGCAACATATTTGATTAACTGTGGTCCATCTTTTCCATTGGATAGAGTTACTATAAGAAGCTTGGAACAGTAAAGAGCTAAATCTTTCTTTTTTAAAGGTATTTGGCTGTGTTTCATATATGCATATAGATTCGGCTGATAGAAATAAACTTGATCCGAAATCTGTTAAATGTATTTTTATTGGGTATGGCATTGATCAATTTGGTTATTGGTTTTGGGATGATAAAAATTGAAAAATAATCAGAAGTAAAGATGTCATATTTAATGAGAAAGTAATGTATAAAGATAAGGATAAGTCTGCATGTGAATCTGAATCTATTACTTGTCATGAGCATGTTGAGTTAGAGGAGATTAGTGAGGGCGATTTGAATAGTAGGATTCAGGATAATCTTGAAAAACGTATTCCACAAACTGAGCCACATACTCCTACTCCTAAATTGAGATGGTTAGAAAGAGAGTCTAAACCTACATATCGTTGATCTCCATCTTTACATTATTTGTTGTTTTCTGATGGGAGTGAACCTGAAAGTTATTATGAGGTTTTGCAGGTTGATGATTCAATTAAGTGGGAGTTAGCTATGCAAGATGAAATGGATTCACTCATGGAAAACTAGACATGGGAGTTGACTGAATTACCAATTAGTAAGAAAGCTTTGCATAACAAGTGGGTTTACAGGGTCAAACAGGAACATGAGAGGAGTAAACGCTATAAGGCCAGATTGGTTACAAAGGGATTTTAGCAAAAAGAAAGGGCTGACTACACTAAAATTTTCTCTCCAGTTTTGAAGTTGACCACTATCAGATTGGTGCTGGGAATTGTGGTTGCTTAAGATTTGTATCTTGAGCAGATGGATGTGAAGATGACTTTTCTCCATGGTGATTTGGGGGAGGAAATTTACATGAAGCAACCACAAGGTTTTTTGGCACGTGGCAAAGAGGAGTTAGTATGCAAACTTCGAAAAAGCTTGTATGGGTTGAAACAGTTCCAAGGTAGTGGTACAAGAAGTTTGATGGGTTTATGTGTAGCAGCGGTTTTACAAGATGTCAAGCAGATCATTGTTGTTATTTTAAGAGGTTTGACAAAAATTATATTATTTTGCTCTTATATGTTGATGATATGCTTATCACAGGATCTAGCACTGAAGAGATAAAAATATTGAAGAAACTTTTGTCCAACCAATTTGAGATGAAGGATCTTGGAGTTTCAAACAAAATCCTTGGTATGAGGATTCACATAGACATGGCAAATGGTACTTTGAAGTTGTCATATGCTGAGTATGTCAAGAAAGTTCTCAAGAGGTTTAGCATGGATGGTGCAAAACCAGTGAGCATTCCATTGGCTAGCCACTTTAGACTTACCAAAGAGCAGTTTTCGAAGACTGAAGAAGAGCAGGCTTATATGGAACATGTTCCATATGCTTCAACTATCGGTAGCATAATGTATGCTATGGTTTGTACTAGACCAGACATTACATATGCAGTGGGAGTGGTTAGTAGGTACATGAGTAATCTAGGCAAACAGAATTGGGAGGCAGTGAAGTGGATCCTTAGATACTTAAGTGGCAGTACAGACATGGAACTTTATTTCAAACGAACCGGCATCAGGTTACATGGTTATGTTGATGCAGACTTGGCTGGTGATATGGATAACAGAAAGAGTATTACTGGTTATGTTTACACATTGGGTGGTACAACAGTGAGTTGGATTTCACAGTTACAAAAGATTGTGGCCCTTTCTACAATAGAGGCTAAGTATGTTGCTGTTACTAAAGTTGGGAAGGAAATGACTTGGTTACAGAATTTCCTAGCAGAGTTGGGTAAGACGCAAAAGATGAGTATTTTTCATAGTGATAGTCAAAGTGCTATTCATCTTGCAAAGAATCCGACTTTTCATTCTAGGACGAAACACATTCAACTGTAAAACCATTTCATTTGTTCACTTGTAGATGATGGAGTCTTATCTCTTGAGAAGATCCAAGGCAGTAAGAATCTAGTAGATATGTTGATCAAGACAGTCACCATTGACAAACTGAAGTTGTGTGCAACTTCAGTTGGCCTTCAAGATAGATGAAGGAAGATCGAGTTATTGCGGTGTTCCTCTATGTGATGAAAATGATGGAGAGCTTGTGTTATCAGGTTCCAAGTGGGAGATTGTTGGGTCGGTGGACCCTAATAAGTACTGTTCACTCAACCCTATTGTTCATTCAAACATTGGGTCCAATGGGGGGTTTGGGGGAGAGGGGGGCTCCCTTCAAGGGAAATGGAGGTCCAGGGGGCGCCGCTTTTAGGTTAAGAGAGAGCTGTATTTTTCTGATCATAGTGAAAACTACAGCAGCCGTGGACGTAACCCTATTCTAGGGTGAACCACATAAATCTTTGTGTTCTTGTGTGTATGATATGTTTGATTCATAAATTTCTTTCTTGTTTATTATTTCATGTCTCACCGATCTTGGTTACAAATGGTCAATTCCTAAATAGTCCAACAAAATAAGACCTAACCCAGGACTTGCATACAGCTGCTACCTGACAGCATAACAATCTACTGCTTGCATCAAGGCTAGCAATAGAGCAAAAGTGGCAACAGAGTAAGACAAACAGAATCTGAAGCAAAACAGCAACAATTCCACACAAACAAGGCCAACATCAGAGCAAAACTGACAGCAGTGCAAACCTAGTGAACAAAAATCTACCAGACACACTACTGACGGCTTCAACTTGATGTGTATTAAACACAAACTCATTCACTGTGTATCCTTGCCCAATTGAGTGAGTTTTCAGCCAAAAGGCCACTCTAACTTTATTAAGCTCGTAGATATTTTCACAGGTAGGTTGTAGCCTATTGAACAAATAATCATTCCTACATTTCCAGAGGGACCATAAACTAGTAATCGGGACTGATCTTCAAATTTGCTTTTCCTTTTTCCTAAATTTCCAGCCCAACCATTGGTACATTAGCATGACCACTGAGTTAAGGGAAACCCAAAGCAAACCCCACCACTTGATTATGGTGGGCCAAACTTTCCAAGCAAAGGGGCACAGCAACAAAACATGATTAAGTGATTCAATTTGAGATTGACAGAACACACATTCAGAGCTGACACTGAGAATGCCAATTCTACATAAGTAATCAGAGGACTTTATCATGCCTTTCCAAGCCAACCTTGGGCTTTAAGAGGAGAGGGATTGTGCCAAATCAAGTTAGGAATTTCCATAGTAGGTCCATTCGAAGATTCACACCATTTAATAGCACTTTTGACACTAAACATACCTAAAGGATCAGTTTTCCACCATAACATATCAATTGATTCCAATCTCAATGCAGGACCCTCACCTAAAGCAACCCTTAATCTCTGCAGTTCATCTTTCTCCCACGCTAATAAGGGCCTTTTGAAGCTGAATTCCCAATGGTTCTGATATGTAGCCCTAGTCAACTGTAATTGCAAGGTGATGCCTCTATCCTCCGATAAGTAGTAAAGTCTAGGAAATTGGGACTTTAAGCACCTGGTTCCCATCCAATTATCATCCCAGAAACTGATTCTTTCACCATTACCAATCTTGATTTCAACATTTTCCAAATAATAATTAAACAAACTGCAATTAGAATCACTAACAAGAAGTATGTCACTCCATACTCTTGAGATATTATTTGCCTCCACCTGAAATGGAAACCATCTATCCTCTTCTGACTTGTTGCCGATGATTTGTTTCCATATGGAATTGTCTTCCTTCCCAAACCTCCACCACCACTTAGCAAGTAGGTTATTGTTCATTATTCTTAAGTTTCTTATTCCCAGTCCACCTTGCTTCTTATCCCATGGTTAAATCCTTCCATTTTACTAAGTGAACTTTCTTTCTCACATCTGAATCTCCTCACAAGAAAGTTGCACTACTGGAAAAAGTAGATATAACCACATCTTTTTTTGTGGCGTTTTCTTTGTAAATGTCGCTAAATCTGTTAACCAATCTTTTTAAATTCCCGATGACGGTGGGATAACCGTGCACAGGATGGGATACGTGTAAAACGACACCGTTTTGTGCATCAAAATAAGAGCTTTGTTTTTCTTCCCTTTTTATAAAGGCATCTGTAACTACGAAATCCAAATCTATCTAGAGATATTTCGATTTCTGTCGATTGAGCAGAGACGCGACTTGAGAGAGAGAGAGGAGAGAGAGAGAGCGAGAGAGATTGAGTGCTGATTCTTTGATTTCCATTGATTTTTGATGATTTTGATCTGGAAAATCTTGTTCTCTCTCTTGACTTGAGTATATATCTTCAAGATTGTTCGAATCCCTCTGATCTAAATCGATCTAGGGCTCAAGGTAAGGTTTTTCTGATCTAGATTTGCTAAGTTCACTCAAGATCTGTAAAATCTCATGGCTAAAACAACGATTTGGAGTATATTTAAGTTGATGTTTGGAAATTCATATGCATTTTTTCCCCTGATCTAGCTTATTTCTTGAATTTTTGCTTTTGTTTTATGTTCTTTCTCTTCTTTTGTGGTCACTTGCTCTTTCTAGTCCATGCAATGGGATACATGGAAAGCTCTTATCATTCATGGTGATGGATTTTGTCTGGGTTTCAAGTGCGGCGTCAGTGTCTCCGGACAAGCAGCGACCAATATAATTGAGATGGGTTATAAGTAGAAGTTAAAGATCTAGAGACCTAGATCGTATTCTCAGACCTGCTATCTCTTTGATCAGATCTGCAAATATCAGGTCTAAATTCTATTTGTTACTCTCTTCTAGTTTTGATTGGATTTATGTTTAAGCCTCAACACTATTTTGAGCAGTTGGAAAATGTGTTTTGTTTTAGTTTTTGACATAGAATTTTATTTGTTGACTGCCCATTTAGTATTAGCAAGTACAGAGAAATGTGTTTTGAAATAGTTTAGAAAGGATATATATATATATATATATCTCTGCAGCAGAAGAAGATGAAAAATGACTCTTTTGAGTTTGTTGAAAAGATTGTTTACTCTTTTGAGAAAAAATGACTGGTTTTGTAATACACAAGTTTGTCCATCCCTCTTACTTTATTACAGATTTTGTTTTCTAATAGCTGATTAGAATATTAAACATGTAAAATTACATGTCCCTCCTCCAGCCCAGCCAGAGACCTACCCTGCCTCTCAAGAGAGGTGATGTGCTCATGCAAATCCTTGCTGGCTACTAGTTTGATTTCATTCATGCCATTTCTCTACTACTAGTAGTATTTTTTCCAAGTATTTTAATATCTTTGTTTTGGGTATTGTTGTGTTGTTCTTCTCCTTTCTCCAACCTGAATTGTAATGGTGAAAGATCCTCTGTTCTCAAATGTTTGTTATTTGTCGTTAAAAACACTCAAAATTAGTGGATTACATCTGAATCTCAGGTGTGTAAGAATTTAAAACACCTCCACTGATAGGGAAATTGTGCCAAAAAGGAGTGAAGTTTGAAAGTTCACTGAATGAATTTTATATGTTGCATAAATCTGGTTATTAGTCTCTTGCCCTGATATGAAAAGCTTAATTGTAGTATTTGAGTGCTATGCTTGGTCTTTAATTTTAAAGGCAAATTACCCTTGTAGTTATTGTAATTTCACTCTTATGTTGATAGTTTGGTCATTTAGTTCTATTTTCCTCAACCAAAAAAAAGAAACAAAAAAAAAAAAAAGAAACAAAAAACAAAAAAATTGAATTTCTTACCATGTTACAATTTAATGCAATTGATTATGCCTTTTGTAGAAATTGGGTTGAGATGAAATTTGGTGATTATGATGTTAGACATCCAATTTGAAAAGGGATATAAGCCTCCTGTTTTTTAAAACGAGGATGTTAGTCTCAACGATGTGGATGCTATTTTCGATGAATCAGGCGTAACTATATCTTGTTTATAATTTCAGTCAGAAAATATTTGATCATCTACCCTTTCGGTTAGTATTTGAGGAATAGGGCATTGGGGGTGACTTTAATTGTGATTTTTGTTTTGATGTGCAGGACAATCAAAACCTTGTCGGGGAAAGACGGGAAGAACAACTTGTGAATCCTGTCTTCATGAACGCTTTTGAATACTTATATCTAAATCTTAGGGTCTCAACCTCAGTTCTCTATTTGAAAAGCAAATGGTATGTTAGAGGCTTATAGCTTTTTGATTGTAATGTTTTGGTAACTGAGCTATCAGATGTAGTGATCTTTAGAATCTGAGCATTCCATGCATTTTTGTCACTTAAGTCAGAGTTCTTATCTCATATCATGAATGAACCAGCTGATATTTAGCTTTTTAAACTTGTTTGATGATGAATATTTCCAATAGTTAATAGTTGAATGACTAATAACTGTCTCTATTATATTGGACAGACCCTGAGCCGAAGCTTCAAGGGGAGCAAACTGGGCGCAAGGGTCATTTATCTGTTGCAACAGAGGTATAATCTTTCAGGGGTCACCTGTTGAGTGAAAAATCAGGAGATGAAACAAAAGAAGAAGCAAATGATGGTCAATATACAGTAGTAATAGCAATTACCATATTTCAATTGAATATTGTGTGATGGTTTTTGAATGGGTAATGGTAATGCCACAACTTTCATTGTCGGTTCCATGCTGAAAATGGTACACAACACAAGCTAAGTATATTTGTTCCATATTGAGTGGGCTAGGGGGTTGAATCGATGCTTACCAATTATTGTCCGTTGATTGCTTATCATGGCCTGGTTCATTATTTGTGTTTTGGTTCAATGTGAAAAACAAACCAAAAAAATAAAAATAAAATAGAGCCTATCAATAGAAATAGAGGATTTGGGCTTTGATCATGAGTTTCCTTTATTTTAAAGTTTTTAGTTGTAAGACAATGCATTTGTTCACTATTTGCGGTTCACAAAACTGATGCTCATTAATTTTTTACCACTGTTTATGGCTAGTCTTAAATGTATTGAATATATACTGAGTAGTGAAATATGATTTGGAATGGTCCTCAATTTTGGCTTAGAAATTCTGATTGTAGGTAAGGTTTTTTTATTTTATTCTGTGAGCCCTGTCTATTGGAACAAACTTATGTTTAGCTCTTGGGTTCCATGTGTCAGTGAGTCTTACATAATAACTGTAGGGCATGATAGATCTCTATTGTGAAGCTTTAAGTTCTGTTTGTTATGCTTTTCTGGTTTATAAAGAGGATGACTGTAGGACAGACTATCTTCCCTCTTCAATTTGATGACTTGATGAGGTATTTATGTCCTGTTGGTTCATTGTCTGGCCTTCTTTTTTTGTTGTGCATATAACTGATCTAGTATGTTGAATTTACATTGAAGTTTTGACCCGATATCATGTTAATCAACTTGGGCTGATTTGAGTTGTTTGCTTCAATGGGGTCCACTGATTGGTTGTTATGATGACCTCTGTAATACATATTGTTTAATGGTTATTAGATTTGTGATTTTATTATTTTTGTGCAATGGAACTCTAATGATGGTTCTTCTCAGTTGGTATTGATGTTTTACCCTTTTTGCTTATTCCAGTAATCAAGTTCATGTAGTTTGAGAAGATATGTTGCAATGTCATTGATTCAACACCATCTCCCAGGTATATTTTTTTCTAAGCTCCAAGGTATATATATATATTTTCTGTTTTGGAACCATGTAGTTTGTTGGCTAAACCATGTAGTTTTGCTAATCATGTAATATGTTGTAGTTCCTTTGTCAAAAATACTTTATAAGAACATTTTTATTTTAGGATCATTTTATTTTATGTATAGAGAATTTTGATGCTGACTTTTGAATTTTGGTCACAAGTCATTTATTATTCGCAATGATTATAATTTGCTAACTATTTATTTTATTTTATTTATTTTTTTGTGGTTGGTTTCTCTATTTGAGCTTCAACAATTTAACTGGACAGATTTCGAATGCACTGTTCAATTTGAGTTCTCTCTCTTACTTGTAATAAACATCTTCTGCCCTGTTGTTTCAAAAAAAAACTCCCAGCATGTACTCTTTATTCCTTGAATTAATTTCTTTATGCTCAGGTTTCTTGGGAATAATAAATTAGCTGGTACCCTTCCTGCCCAAATGAGTACATCTCTCCTGAATATGCAAGTATTTCTTATATAACCATTCATAGCTTAATTTAAACACATGTAAATGGGTGTTATCAACAAACTTCTTTTGTAAGTTTTGAAGTTCATTCCTTCTTTGGTCTATAACAATTATCAAGAGATGTTTGTTTTCTAATACAGTTTCTCAAGTTCCATGATTATATATAGATTCAAAAGCATAATCCACTATTGAACTACAATGATACATCAGAGATTAATCATTTTTGCCATTTGATTTTTATTAATAGCAACATATTTTTTAGACAACCCTGCTATGTATGCAAGAAAATCATGTAATAGGCACGGCAACAACCCTAGTACCCTTGAAACTGAGACTAACAGTTTCTACATTGACTTGTACCCTTGAAACTGAAACTGACATTGAGATTTTCTGGGGTGTAATGAGCAGTAATTTAGTGGCCTTATCACAGTGGAAAGTTCAAGCAACAGGTGATTCTCTCCCTGCTGTATGCTTTTGTTTTTATTACATACGATTCTGAACATTCAGTAAAACAACACTCAATGAAAGTTAGTTTCTTTCCCGTTAAATTGTTTTAGCATTGAACAACATGAGTTGGTTACCAGCACCTGCTTGAGCAGTCAAACATACGTGACAGTGCTGTTGAATGCAATAGTTTTTTTGAACTTTTTATGATGCTAATATGTGCTCATAAATATATGTGAAATAATGATGATGGCACCTTTCTACTTTTGAAGATATGGAATATTTCATTGATCTTATCTGTAGTCTAGATATCCAGTTGAATGGGATTTACTGTATATAATTATGTTTTTGTGTTTCAGTGTACATTATTTCTCTTCTGCATTCTTTATAATGGTCTTGTGTATTGGATTTGATATGATTGCCTGATAACTAAAGAAACACTAAAGATTTTTGTGATTGTTTGACAGCTAAAGGAAACTACTACAATAATATGCATTCTTCCTCTGCTTTCAAGCCTTCAGGATTAAGGTGTCTTCAAAGAAATTTTCCCTGCAACCGCAATTCTCCTGTCTGTAAGTGCAGTTTAGAAATTTCCTAAACTACAATTCTGAGAGTAGAATATGTATATCCATAATACAAGGATAAATGGGATCACATCTATTTGAGATCAGTGTATGAATTTTACTCATTAATTTTTAATATGCAATTTTGAAACATAGATTATATAATTTGGTGTAGTGGACAGAATGGACTCAAATGTGTCTTTCTATTGTTGAGAGAATTCCAAGCCATAAAGTGCATTGAACCCATTAAAACATATATGAACAACGAGATATGGCTGATATTTACTTTTTGTTAATTGAATGACGTAATTGAATTCAATTTGATAATTTTTTTCTTTCCTATTGATTGACAGATTTTAACTTTTCAATTAAGTGTGGTGGTCCACAGATTACATCAACAATCAGATTATTTACGAGGGGGATAACGAGACTCTGGGTCTAGCTTCATATTATGTTACTTGTATGCATAATTAGTTCGAATTGCATCTAGTTTGAATCGCATCTTTTGTGCCGGTCTGTTTTGTAATAACTTTCAACTTATCACTAGGCACTAGTTTAAGTTTATTTCATCTTGGAATTGAAATATTTTTGGATATTGAGAAGCATGAATTGATCCAGTATTATGTTTACTTAAATTTAGTCAATATATTGAATATTTTTTATCTTTATTAGAAGTAAATTTTTAGTTAAATCTCACAGAATTAACACAATTTCAAAAAAAAAAAATAAAAAATTGAAGCTATAACGCCATTATAGAGTAATGTCAACGGTTATATTTTTCAAATAGAAAAGGTCTATCACGACGTTTTTAAAACGTCGCTAAATGTGATGTGACGTCATTGTACCGTTATGCATTATATTTAGCGGCATTTTAAAAAACGCCGTCTATAAAATAATACAGCGACGCTTTCACTACAACAAAAGTTGGCTATAACCACGTTTGTTAGACAACGTTTTTTGAAAAACGCTGTGGAATAAAGTGAAATTACGCGTTATCCTTTATTATAAACACGCGTTCCATTTATAACAGTGCTCACTCTCCCCCAGTCTTTATTTCTCTTATCGTTTTCTCTCACTGTAGTATAGATTGAATGATCTAGGGTTTATGTCTCTCTCCCCAGTCTCCTTGAGAGATTCACCAGGTTCGATTGCGATGACTTGTTCAGATCTAATTCTAAATCCATCGATTCTTGAATCGATTTGGTTGAAATTTCTTGACGGTTTTTGTTTTTCTTGATTCTAAT
This sequence comes from Camellia sinensis, assembly GCF_004153795.1. Classification (NCBI taxonomy): domain Eukaryota; kingdom Viridiplantae; phylum Streptophyta; class Magnoliopsida; order Ericales; family Theaceae; genus Camellia; species Camellia sinensis. Next base: position 1,686,735 of record NW_021025249.1, read on the forward strand.
TCTGATAATTTTGCAGAGGAAGATAGACCAGTTGAGTGAAGAAGGATCGAGATCAGTGGGATCAAGACAGGAACCGGGACCGAGATCGGTCGAGTCGGAGCAAGGGGAGGAGAGGAGATAAGTTGATTCACAGGAGTAATAGAGAAGATGGTGGTGAGGACAGTTCAGAAGAGAGCGTGAATGATGAGGAGGACGATGACGATGACGATGACGATGGAGTCGCCGCCACCGCCGCGGTGAGGATGTTGCCGCCTAATCCAACGACGTCGATGTCGTCTTCATTACTGAACCACCACCATCAGCACCGGAAGAGCTTTCCTCTGCAACTACAAAATCGTCGATGTCGTCGATGTCATCTTCAATGTATCTCTTTAATTAATTGTCAATGTGTAAATTTTAAACTTGGCCATCCTCATTTCATGTCTTTTGCTTGTTTCTGCTATAAATTTTGATCGTTCCAAGCTTTTGAGGCATAATTTGCAGAAGAAGAGCATGGAATCTATGTTAGTTAGGGGAAGTTTTTATGTGTATCAGATCTCTTTTAACCTCCCATCTGTAGCTTTATTCCTTGAAAACCCATGTTTATTGTTTTGGATGATTCTTTTAACCTCCCATCAGGCCACCTTTAAAGTAGTTGATTTGGTGAGTTTGACCTTCTTTTTTTTTTGTTTTTATTTAAAGGTTTGATTGTTTGATGGTACTCGATTATCGATGTTGATGTTTTTTTTTATATATCAAATTATGTATATGGTTCATAGGATGATTATGCGGTAGATGATGAGGAATATGAGGAGAAGTCGAAGAAAGAGAGTTTGGCATTTTTCTTTTTAGCTATGTGAGTTTTTAATTCCTACCTTCCTCGTTAATCACATACAGACATGATGTATATATATATATCTGATTGTTTGTAACTTTGTGCGTAGGTGTAGCTATGTATTAAATTTATTTTCTTGTTTGTTTGTGCTGTAGATATGAAAATGGTGAGCCAACGGACAATGCTGCAAGGTTCTATAAATGGTTTACAGAGATAAATTTGAATAATTTCAGTGTATATTGATATTATGGTTCTTTGAGAAAGTAGATTTGGGGGGTTCATTGTTTGTTATATATGATTTTTCATAGGGTAAAGAGAGAGGGGAATGGCTTCAGAATCTTACTTATGGAGTGTTTGGCCTTGGCAATAGACAGTATGAGTACTTTAATAAGGTCTTAATTGAATTTCATCTCATCTTTTTATCAACTTAATGTATATCTATGTGTACATGTATAAAAATTGTGATCTTGTGTCGTGCTATATTTCAAGTTGCGTTCTTTGTTAAATTGTTTGACCCTGTGGTGTGTTATGCAGAATCAGTCCCACACACCCACCCCAAAAAAAAATAAAAAAATAAAAGGTAGAAGGTGGCGTTTTTTAAAAAAACGCCACTAAATGACGTCATCATGATGTCAAACGTTATTTGTGACGGAATTGTAAGCGGCTGTCAAAGTTTTTGTGGCGTTTTAAAAAACGCCGCCTAATTTTTTAGCGACGTTTTCCAAACGTTGTAAAGCTATTGCAACGGCCGTATCAGCGACGAAAATATTGAACGTTGCTGTACTCTTTTATGGCGTTTTTCAGTATTTTACCGGCGTTTTTAAAACGCCGTTAAAACTCAAAATTCCTGTAGTGTTTTAAAGCGTCATAAAGCTACAGCGACGGCCACATCTTCGGCGTTTGGCACAAAACGTCACAAAAACAATTAGCGGCGTTTTCAAAACGCCACTAAAAACCTAATTTCCAGCAGTGTTGCTTGAATCTTGTCCAACTGTTTTGAGTTACCAACAATTCGATAGCAAATTGTAATGACTGTGAACATAACCTTAAGTTTTAGATTGAATAATATAATCTTGTGTATGCATGTGATTTATAATTCTTGTTTATTATTAATTTTAAAATTTTTCATTTCTCAATAAAAGAATGAAATTACCCATCACCAAACAATAATAATGCTAGTGAGAGTAGCAACAATTAATTCACCCACGCATTATTTTCCAAAGAAGGTTTTCAGTTTTTTGTTATTTTTTTTTACTTCATCAGTATTTCATTTTTGTTTCACCAATTAATAGCAATGCATACAGTGTACCAATGTAATAAAACAAAAATTTCAATTATTTTCAATGTAGATCCTTAAATCAAAGATTATTCGATAGAAATCATTCGGTGATCCTCTCAAACCAAGAATAGTAATAATGAGACGGATGGGTGAAACCAATCTAACTTAATAATTATAAGTACTATCACATGTGGACAAACTATTTGAGGGCAAATAATTCAGTCACCAATCAAGTAAGAAATTAAGGGAAAACAATTAATTCATTCATTTTTTTGCAAGAAGGTTTATGAGTCCTTAATTTTGGTTTTTCCAATTAATAGTAATGGGTGCATTGACCAGTGTAACAATTAAATTCATAAGGCGGACCCAACCTAGCTCACTTTTGGATTCAATATAAAGTCAGTGAGATGAAAAAAAAAAGAAAAAAAAAATTATTATTTGCATAAAGACTGATTACAGAATCAAAATTATATCCCATTTTATATCCATTTTATGACTAATTTTCAAAATTTTATACTTCTAAAAAAAATAAAAATAAAAGATGACTTCCTACATTACTGATTTCCAAAAGCCAAATTTGGGTCAACCGGACCCAATGTCCAACACACACACACATCCAATCCAAGTTCGCAGAAAAAGCAGCAGAGGTTTTAAACCTGCAATCAAATTGTAAAAGGCCTAAAGCATGGACCCACATTACTTGGTTGATCGGCAGCTTATTGCAACAACAATTTTCGATTTTTATTAGACGAACCCACCTTATTTTGTCTGCTGTATCCGTCACATTGTTTACATGATATCATAAGTTTAAAAAAAAAAAAAATTATGAGTAATCAAGAGATAATAAATAATTCAAATTTTATAAGATAATACTAATTTTTGTTAGATAGTTAATAAACAAGATATAAGTCTAATTATGTAATGACAAATTATTTGGTGATTTTAGACAAATCTATGTGTTATCTCAACTTGATATTCATTAGTTAAAATAGTAGACCTTAATATTTTTTATTGACATTTTAGAGACTGATTAATAAATATCATGATAGATAGTATGAAGTAATATTCTAAAACTATCAAATGAATCAATGGTGTAGAAATTTATTACAGATTTATGAAAGAATTTAAAATTTTAATTATTGATGAGTATAAAGTTTACCATTGGTTAGGCTGCAGGTAGGCAGGTCGCATGATATTGTAGATGTGCCCCGCGAGAACTATCTGATATCCACGCGCGATGGGCACGAATGTCGTTTTGTTCTAAGCTATTACAGTTCGGACTCAATGTCATGGTTCTGAATCTAAATCTCACAAAGTGCAATGTGAGACCGATAAATCACCAAAGAGTCCAAATTTGGCAAATCGTTTTGAAAAACTGATTTTTATAAAGAAGTGTCAAATATGGACTGGTTTGCCAGATACAGAGTCGCCACCTAAATATTTTATTTTGGGGGAAATTTAGGAAACCCTGACTCATGCCTAAGGCCACGTGTGCGTCATCACCAAAGTTGATGACAAATTATTTGGTGATTTTAGACAAATCTATGTGTTATCTCAACTTGATATTCATTAGTTAAAATAGTAGACCTTAATATTTTTTATTGACATTTTGGAGACTGATTAATAAATATCATGATAAATAGTATGAATTAATATTCTAAAACTATCAAATGAATCAATGGTGTAGAAATTTATTACAGATTTATGAAAGAATTTAAAATTTTAATTATTGATGAGTATAAAGTTTACTATTGGTTAGGCTCCAGGTAGGCAGGTCGCATGATATTGTAGATGTGCCCCGCGAGAACTATCTGATATCCGCGCGCGATGGGCACGAATCTCGTTTTGTTCTAAGCTACTACAGTTCAGACTCAATGCCATGGTTCTGAATCTAAATCTCACAAAGTGCAATGTGAGACCGATAAATCACCAAAGAGTCCAAATCCGGCAAATCGTTTTGGAAAACTGATTTTTATAAAGAAGTGCCAAATATGGACTGGTTTGACAGATACAGAGTCGCCACATAAATATTTTATTTTGGGGGAAATTTAGGAAACCCTGACTCATGCCTAAGGCCACGTGTGCGTCATCACCAAAGTTGTCTCGGCTCGGGAACTTGGGTACGAGAGAGGAAGGTCATACAATGAGCACCCCTGCTTGCCCGATCAAAGATCGGCCTGTACTAAGCATGATATTTTGTTTTTGAAAACACATGTGCTCTTATTCCGGTTAATTAGCTAATCTTACTACGTGATGCGCACAACATACAAGTATAGACTAGATCGCCTAATTTGGAACAAAACATTGTATGTTCGTTTGTGAAAATAATTTGGAGTTTGCTACTCGCAAGTAGGCTAAATCGGGGATTTAATGAATTGTTCCAATTCAAGTAATCCAACCTTCACCCACAGACATTCAGGCAGTTATATCAAATAATTAGTAAGCCTCATGGCAAGCATGCTGAACATGGCAGTCAATAACACACACGCAGTATGCTAAAGCGTAAACACTCATAGTGTACTCTGAGCCAAAACAAAGAACTAGTTAGAAATCATGCATGATCCTAGTTCATTTTAAGATGGCTAATGCAACACATGCAAGAATGCGACTAAAACAGGCTCGGCTATTCTAGAATGTCATGTGAAATGCAACTTCATAACATGCTGTTGAACACGTATTCAAGTAAATGTATTGAAATACAATGTTGGTTTGTATGATGCGCCGAGCCCGGTGCATGCAATACAGATGAATGGATGCACGCATGCAAAGCATAAGGTATGCTAATCGAAAACATGCCCTAAAACTAACCATCGTAAACAGTTAAGTAAAAGGGAGAAAGAAATGGGGGTTGGAAGATATGCATCACACGCAGGCACGCTTATTACAACAATTGGCCCTCACGACGAAGGATCTGGAAAGAAGCTAACTAGCTAATCTAAGCTAATTAAACTACTTATTACATCACAAAACTAATTAACTAATCCTAGTTAACTAGTTAAGATATTACAACACAAATCGAATAGCTAATCGCATTAACTAATTAAGTACAAACCAAAGCATAAACTAGCAAAGCAAATTAACTAAGTAAAGCAGTAAAGCAAAGTCCACAGAGGGAAAGGAATGCATGCCCGGTCGTCTCGTTCGGAAATCCGTCGCGATGCCCCAATTTGCCTATGTTTGCAACTGCTCTCAGAAACTTGCACCAAGCTCCAGAAAGCTTCCAGCTCACCTTGGGGACCTGTGGGAGGGTGGCCGACCAGTTGTTGATGTGGGAGACCACCTATTGACCACTTTTTGTGGTTGCAAACCAGAAAAAGTGGTCGGCCAGCTAGTTTTTCTGGTTGGCCGACCAGTTATTGTTGCACTTCTCCAATTTGCTGCAACAGAGAGCAAGAAAGGGCATGGCAATGTATTTGCAAGATATGTGTGCACAACCACCCTCCCTATCATTTCATAAGCTCAAGGGAGTGTGGTTCTCGACCCTCGGGCCACCAATTACGTATTTCGATGCATGATGGCTGAGCACAAATCAATGTCAAATGAATGCACACAAAAACACATAAATGCCTTAACCTCTATCATGCATGATCAAGAGCGTCGACAACCGAGAATTAAGGCACATTTTATCACTTCAAGTATGAAACGTCCCTTGTTTCTCGTGTTTGGACTAACACCTATTCTAAACACAATACAACACATAACATGGCATGCACAATGCTATGTAACATGGAGCATGCCAAAATGCAATGCAACACAAGCATGCAAATATGCAAGATGACTTAAGTATGTAAACATGCAATGCAATATGAACAACCTAACAAGGCTAATGGCATGCATACACAATGCAATGTAAGATAAGCATACACAATACAAAGAACATGGCATATACAATGTGATGAATCAACATGCAAACAACATGGCATACTCAATGCGATGAACTACATGGCATACACAATGCTAAATGGACTTAAACCAAAAGTGGACAGACCTCAGCCATGCCCAAATCAGTGGCCATAACACCAAAACAAAGGCACAAAAGGGCAAGACAAACATGCTCATGCCTTGGCCTATCAAGTAGGCCTAAGAGCACAACCCTCAAGGGTGCTCAAGGAGTGATAAACATGGAAGTGTGACAACACTAAATGCACTGAAATAAGGTATGAAATGATGCCAAATCATTCAAACAAAGCAAGCATAGCATGCAAAGGTCCTTAAAGCATGAAGCTAGTAAAGAGGCCTACAAAGGGGGGGCATGCAATACATGGCACAAGTGCATGAACCAACCATGGACAGCGCTTAATTAGGTCTAAACAAAGACCAAAATATGCTAAGATAGAGGCTCAAGGACCTAGGATATATGCTAGGCCACAAGCAAGGCAACAATGCACAACCCTTAGAGGCACTCAAAGGGTGAAAGAAGTGGGAACATGGCAATGCTAAATGCTCTGAAATGAAGTATTAAATGATGTCAAATCATCTAAATAGCTCAAATATAGCATGCACGAGTCATCAAAACACAAAGCTAGCAACGCTAATTGCACTACAGCTATACAAAGCATGAAGCATAGAGCAAAGGCAATCCAAAACAGTCCTAGAACATGTCAAAATGATACTAAAACATGTATAGAAGGAAGCCAAAACAAGCTAGCATGAAAGGCATAAGGCATGATGAATGCAAGGCAAATAAGGTGGATTACACTACACCTATTAAAACCAAGCATGAGATGACTTAACTAACAAAAATCAGATTTTATATCATGGCAAAATAACCCCAAAAACACATTGAAATGATGGCTTGCAAGCTTAGGCATGAAGGCATACACAGTGACCCATGTTAAGGCATAAAGAGGGAAACCCTCCAACGCATTGAAAGAGTAAAAAAAGCAAGTGCATGACCATGAAACATGGACTGAAATCACATTATAAATGATGCCAAATCATTCAAATAGTCCAAGTAATGCATGCTAGTGGACTTGATGCACAAAGCTAACAAGCTAGAATGCATTATAGCTATACAAAACATGGTATGCATGACCAAAACAACACAAATTAGAGCTAGGGCATGATAAAAGATGGACAAAAGCTTCTTAGAGTGAAGCCAAAAGCATGCTAGAATGACATGTTAAAGCATACACATTAGGCTATTGAATGGAAATGTACTACAAGTGCATGGAGCATGCAAGGGCCAACCAAACCAAACCTTAACAGAGGTATGAAATGGCAAAACATCACCAAAAACATGCTGAAATAGAAACAAAACAAGCTAGAATGGCATGCTACCTCATGAAGCATACAAGACTAGTTTATGAGATTTACACTACAAGTGTATTAGGCATGCATGGAGTGACAAAACCAAGTAAAAATAGTGGTATGCCACAGCAAAATATGCCCAAATACATGCTAATATATGGCCAACATAAGCTTAACAAACATGCTCACACATGAGGCTAATGAAACAAGTATTGAAGACACAAGGAGAGGGGATGACCCTCTCCTTATTAGGACCTCAAAATACCACTTACACCACTGAAATTCCTCTAGTTTCAGTGGTGAGAAGGTCAAAACAAGGTGGTCCCAAAAGCTTAAAAAGAAGGCACAAAAGCAAGGCCAAACAAGGCCTAAGAGGGGGTAGACAACCCCCAACACAAAAGTGACCTTAAACAAACATTTTAAGGACCAAAAATAAAAACTTTTTGTAGTAGGAAGTTAAGCTTAAATCAGCATGCAAATAGGTCTAAAAGCTTAAGCAAGAATAAGGGTTTAAGGAGTTAAAGGCTCACCCTTGAAGACCACCTTCAAAACTGCAACTCCAGTAAGTCTTTCAAGCTCAAACCAATCCAAAAACTGTAAAACCAGCCCCTAAGCACCTCAGCAACAAAAGGATGGTGTTTGAGTGTGTGTTTGTGTGTTAAAGTATGATAAAACTGCACTTTAAGGCACAAAAATGAAGCAAAGGGCAAGATAGATACAAAGGTGTATGTATATCTCTCCCACACCAAAAAGCTGAACCAGGTGGAGGAGGGGGAGGCTCCCTCTTATAGAGAACAAAAGCCCAAGCTTCTTGAAGAAGCTAAGGGTCCAAGGCCATCCCTCCATACACGTGTATGGAGGATGGTTCTGGTGCCTTCCAGTTGTGCCAGCTGTAAAGAAAATAACTTCAAGAAGCTGGTGAAAAGCAGCCGACCATTTGAAGTGGTCAGCCAGCTACTTCTACTGGTCGGCCAACCAGTGGAAGCGGTCGACCAAGGCAAAAAGTGGCCGGCCACGTGTGAATGGTAGTCTGTAGCATGAGACCAATGTGGTGGTGTGGTGGCCGACCAAAAAAGGTGGCCCAAAGACCAAGAAAACCAGTGTCCCGACTAAAAAACTAGCTGGCGGGAGGAAAAGTGGTCTCCAGGGGGAAAAACTAGTCTCCCACCCTTGTACCATCTTCAAAACAAGGAAAACAAGGTTTGTACAAAAAACAAACCAAAACGGATGCAAGACGAAAGTTCGAGAGGCAAGGCGTGCAGCCAGGAGACCTGAAAACTAGTCTACGAGCACCCAAAGTGGTTTACGACCACAAAAGTGGTCTCCCAGACCATAGTAGCCCTCTAGGCCAAGGCAACAAGGTGTGGTTAAAAAATCACGCCAAATAGAGAACGTTAAGAGGTCCCGAGACAAGGCGCGCGGCCGAAGGCTCCAAAAATCGGAAACTAGTCTCCAAGCGGGAAAAGTGATCTACGACCACAAAAGAGTGGTTTACAAGACTTCTCCTTCCCTCAGGCAAGGAAAACAAGGCTTGGTCCGCAAACCGAGCTGAAACACAAAACGTTCAGAGGCCTGGAGGCAAGGCACTCAGCTGAAAACTTCGAAACCTCGAAACGAGCACAGCATGCGCAATCACCGAGCGCTCAATCGATGACGTCTGAGTCTTAAGGTCGGTCAAAAATGGGGTGTCTATTGTTATTTACATATATATTCTTTTTGGGTGAGGTTTGGTTAGTCAAAGCAAATTGGGGTTGGTTATTGACCAGATTCTCGTTGGATTTATTTTCTAGTGTGGCCCAATAGTTTACATGTCTTTTTTATTTTATTTGGAATCTATAATTAGATAAAACCAATATTTTAGATAAAGGTCAATAATTAGAATTTTAAATATGGGATAACTACTCTTTTAAGATAAGAAGAAAATCTTGATAGACAGGAATTCTTCTAATAGAGTTTATCTGGCCATTTTCTCTCCTCTATATAAGGATGGATGACTCTCCTTTTATATCATATGTATTTTTTCCATCACTCTAAGTTATATAGTCATCCTAATTAAGAGAGACAGAGAGCCGAAGGTTCGCAAAGAATTTAAGGTTCAACTATTAGGGGTGGTTTCTCAACTTCTCTAATTCAATGGCTGACAAAGGTATGTTCATTTTATTCTTGAGTTGTATTGAATTCAAGATCATACAAAAGTTCAATTCCGCATTATTATTATGGTTACTTGTATGATAATATTAACACGTGGTATCAGAGCCTTAGTTTTGTGAATCAATACACCTTGGAATATTAAATATCTAATATTTATTATCATCAATTGTACATATTATTGGTGAAAATTCCGTAGTAAAACTTTAACGTTAATCGTGAGTCATTATGTTCGTTACTTCTTGGTTACTTGTAAAGGATTTTTTCAGAATATTTTAAACTAATTTGAATTTCTGATCTTATACACCACCGTATCACAATCCTCGAATATTTTGTTAAATAATAATATTTTATGAGTTTTGATTTAAATTAAAGCAGTCTCTTCTTATATATATATATATATATATATATAAGGAGACTTCAAAATTTCTAGAATGTTAGTAATTTTTGACATTGTGGACCAGCATGTGATCGGTAAGTATTATTCATAAGTAAGGCGATTACTGAGTAAACTTTGTCGTATATATATTTTATAATTGTTAGAAATTTTATATGACATTGAATATTAAATATTGAAGTGGTTAATTTATATTAGATGTAATTCTTATTGACCATTTTATCAGTTATTCATGATTGTCATATTGCATAATTTGATATATATATATATATATTCATGTTCATCTAGAGTTATTATTATTATCATATTAGTAATTGCAATCACATAAAAGAAATTCTAGAAATCATAAAAATAATGATTTCATTAAATAATGATTGAATTAATGATAATTAAATAACTCAAATAAATGAATAAAGAATATTGTTGGTTAGTTCCGTATTCATAAGGTTTACTAATTTAGTAGTTGCCAAAGTAGCCTATATTTGTAAAACTTATGAATATAGAACTACATAAAAGAATTGTTAAAAGGGTAACATTAAGGTCGATAATATTCTAAATTGCAGTTTATAATTAGGAGATTGAGACTAGCCCAAAGGAGAGTCACTTTTAAATAATTATGAACTGGGTAGGGTAATGTAACTTATGTAATTTGACAGATTACAATTGAATACCCAAAGGTAACATGACTAACTGAAAAGTTGCATAAATTACTTTAGACCTACATAAGTGTTTTCTTGACGAATGGACAATAGATATACCTAAGTTTTGTCTAAAGGAAAGACTTATGTGATATCAATAGTTCATCATTATAATTTTCAAAGCTTTAATATGTATATTGTTCTATCTTATTTCAGTGATAGTTCCCACCTCATTACACTCTCTTGCATTGGGCGTCCCTCTACTTACTGGTTTTAATTTTTCAAAACGGTATGAACATGTTCAGTTTACACTAGGTGTGCTAGACCTCGATATGGCATTGCTAGAAGATAAACCTGCAGACATTAATAAATATAGTACTGTAGAGCAAGTTGCCCTTTCTGAATCTTGGAAAAGTTCCAATAGACTCAGTTTGATGTTCATGAAGATGACCATTGCAAATAACATCAAGACCTCCTTACCTTAAACTGTTAATGCATTGGAATATTTAAAGGTTGTTGAAGATTGATTTAGATCTGCTAACAAGTCACTTGCTGGCACTATTATGGCTAAATTGACAGCAGTGAAATATGATGGCAACCGAGGAGCTTAAGATCATATCCTAAATGCGGCTGACAAAGCTGTAAAGTTTAAAACTTTAGGGATGCAAGTTGATGAAACTTTCCTCATGCAGTTTATTCTCAACTCACTTCCATCACAGTTTGGCACATTCAAAATTCACTATAACACCAATAAAGATAAGTGGAGTTTGAATGAGCTGACTAATATGTGTGTTCAGGAGGAAGTGAGGTTGAGGGAGGAAGGACGTCAAACTGCATTAGTGTAGCTCGACTTTTTGTGCCCCCTTTCGAAAGACAAATAAGCCCTACAATATCGGATTCCCGCGGTTCGAGATCTGATCCAAAAGTGCAATATGAAATAGAGAAACATCAAAGAGTCCAAATCCGACAAATCTTTTGGAAAATCGATTTTGAACCAAATTGCAAAAAATGGACTGCTTTCTAGATACAGAGTCGCCACCTAAATATTTTTGGAAAATTTAGGAAACCCATGACTCGTGCCAAAGGTCACGTGTCCGTCATCACCAAGATTGTCTCGGCTTAAGAACTTAGGTACGAGAGGGGAGGGTCATGAATTGAGCACCGCCGCTTGCCCGATCAAAGATCGGCCTCTACTAATTATGATGTGAATCTTATTTACATTATACGCTCTTGTTCCGGTTATTACACTAGCATTACTGTGTCATGCGCATGCACACAAGTACAGACTAACTTGCAAGAATTGGAACATTTGGCTCATGTTCGTTTGCAAAATTGTTTCGAATATGTACCACTTGAAAAAGTGATTGCATATAAAAATTACTCAAATTATTCCAATTCAAGTACTTATCCTTTATCCACAGGCATCCAAGCAATTTATCAATTAAGCACTTAGCTTCATGGTGAACATGCTAGACATGGCAATAATCACACTTATGCAATTATGCTAAAGCAATAAAATGCTCACCCAGTACTCCAAGGCAAGCCACAAAGAAAAGAGTTAGAAAAATGTATGCTCTAACTAATGTAACATGACTAATACAACACATGCGATATGCAATTACTAGGCTTGACTACTAATATGGCATATGAATCAATTTGATAGCATGCAGTTTAAGCACCTTTTTCAAAGAAGTATTTAAACGACAATGCAAGTTAGAATGATGTATTGAGCCTCGGTGCACGCAAAACAAGTTGATGCAAATCATGAAAGATGCTAAAAGAAACATGATGCCCTAAACTAACCATCATAAGCAATTAAATAAAAGGGAGAACAACGTGGGGTTGGAAGACATACACATTATTACACGTTTCGTGCCCTCATTTAAGGGGGTTCGAATAAACTAACTAGCGAAACTAATTAACTAGCAATACAAACTGAATGAAGCCAACTATTCTAGCTAGTTTTTACAACATCACAATTTACACTAATTAATTAATTACAAAATTCTAATTAGCTAACTAATTACTTATAACATGAAGTAACTAAATTAACTACTTTAATTACTCCTCCTCGAGAAATGAGGAATGCTCATGCATGTGTGGACTTTCCACCTAAAAAAACCACTGTTCCTACTGCCAGATGGCTATGTTGCACAACAGAACACTTGCACCAATTTCCATATTAGAACCAACTCTGTTCTGTTTCAACAAGTCGCTGTCAGATTTTGCAAAGGTGGCCGGTAGGCTAGAAGTTGCAACCTGCTGTCTACAAATGGTGGTCTGCCAGCCACTGATGGCTGGTTCTTCCTGCTGCAACAGAGAACAAACAGAGCAAGCACAAGTTATTCTCAAAGGTTGTTAGCACAACTTACCCCTCCTTATCATTAAACGACTCAAAGGAGTGATAAAATTTGATTCACAAACCATCAATGGATGCAATTTCATTGCGTGATGGCCTATGAACCAAAGGGTGAAAGTACAATAAATCTAACAAATAATACTCTCAAACCCCCTCCCCATTATGGATTGATCAAGGGAAGTGGTTGATAATGATTCCTGAACCGTTTACATCACTAACAAGTATGAAACGATTCAAGACTCAAGGGTTCAATTAAAGTCCGATTGAACCCTAACCAAGTTATTATCTTGCATCATTTTTAGTCCCCAATTTTATTACTCCATTTTTATTACCAACCATTCCTTAGTAAATTAAGTCCAAATGTGAGCTTTAACACCTCCAATGGAAAGAAGCATCAAACCAAGAGTTGTTTTAGGCATGACAGAAGTGTCATGCCATTGGTAATGAACCCCCAAAGGGATTAAACCATTAAGCACAACAACCTCAATCTGAAGCTTAAACAAAAAACCGGTTTGAAACAACTTTCAAAGAAAATAAATGCCAAGAAAAGGAGGAGGTTGTAGAGATGATTAGAGGTGAAAATAAGTATGGAAAACAAGAAATAAATACTATCAACTCAAATAGGTTGGTGGCTAAGGCTTAAACCACTAAGCCTATGAGGACCATTACACTACAAGCATACTAGACAAAGCATAAATGAAACTAACTCATAAAACATTCCTAATATACACTAAAACAGTGCTGGAATTGAAGTGAAAACATCTAAAAAAGCAAGCTAAAATAATGAAACTTTTGAGCTAGTAAACAAGCATAAAGAGGGGTGGCTAACCCCTCCATTTTTGGGACCTCAAAACAATATTTTTAGCCTCTAAAAACCTCTGAAAATCGATGGCAAAAAGTTCCAAAAAAGTTGATGAAAAGATGGGAAACACAAGGGCAAAAGCTTAGAGGACAAGGTTCAAAGAAGGGTGATTAACCCCTCCACCTTTGGTAGCTTTAAACCATAATTTCAGCTCATAAAAACAGTTGAAAAACAGTTCAAAAACAACAAGAAAATTATACCTCTTGAAGAGGAATAACACTTTTGTTCACAAACCAACAAGTTCTCACTCTCAAGGGCTGAAATTTGGATTCAATAATCTCAGTAAGGAGAGCTCCAATATTAGTTTAGGAAGCGTAGAGAGAGATTGTATAGGTTGCAAGATAGAGATAAAAAGAGAATTTCAAGTTTTGAACCCTTCGGAAATTTTTGTAACCTTAAACCATGAGGAAAGGTCCCCTATATATAGAAAAACAACCTCATAGGTCGAAAATATCCATATAGGAACAGGTTAAGCTTTTTGGGGACAGCTGGTGCAAAATATCTGTGTTTTCCACAAGTAGCCAGCAAGCCAGAAGTGGTGGCCTGCTGTCCATAAGTAGTGGCCTACAGGCCACAAAAATCTGCTTCTAGGCCCGACTTCAAATGACCATATCTCCTTCATCCGGACTCGGCTTTAGAAGATTGCTCAGTCTAAATTAAAGCGCCAGAAATCCACTTTCCAATGGTGGTAGCCTCACAAAGTCTAAGTGTATAAAGAGATAGACCCAATTTAGTGAAGGCTGCCCAGTTCTCTCTTAACGGTTTCATGCCCAACTTCTTCCCCAACTAGTTTTCTTCCCTCTCCTCTAATTTTCTTTAACTCTATACCTCTAAATAAGATGTTTTATAGATTTTTCAAAGAGTTCACCTCCTTTTCATTTATTTCCACTTTGTCCTTACTCGGTTTACCAAAAAATACAATTTTTAACGAAATATGAGCCTCAGAATATCATAGAAACATTTGGAAAATATTTTGAAAAAGAAGGTTTTCAGGTCCAAAAAAGTTTTGGTCCAAAATGGGGTGTAAGGTTGGGATTTAGAAGCTCTTCTTGTTGGTGTAATGAAATGGTTGTGCAACATAACTTTCATGATTGAGTGATCAACCTGAGACTTTCAAGTCTTTAGGACGGTCAAAAATGGGGTGTCCACAGTTGCCCCTCTTTGACAGAGCTCAGAGTCATGAAATGATGTGAGTGAATGTCAAAGCCCAAAGACGACCCATTTTGACAAGGCTGAAGACTTCAGCAAACAAACAAAATGCATATGCAGTTGGTTGAACCTGAGGGTTGCCTACGTATCCCATTGTAAGGAATCAAACCAGCGTAGTTCATGGATAGGATGCAAATGATACATAATATAATAATGTAATGATATAAAATGTAACGAAATAATCAAATCACAAGCAGTACAAAACCACACAAATACTATAAAGCTATGGAGATGCAAAATCAAACTAAGTTTTATATAGAAAAGAATGGGCACGGTCAAACAACGCCTAACACAGGCTAAGTGCCTACATCCTCAATATTGGCCTCAGTGCAGCATGGATGCTTACACATAACAAAACCATGTTTCAACGTGAAAGAGGTGTGAGCACATGCAAAACTATGTTTTTCACAGAAAGAGAAACAATAATCGAGTGGTATGATATAAGTGAGGAATGATCTGCTGGGAAATGATGATGATCCTAAATGTTGAATGCAACAAGACAAAGTACAATGCAATGGATGCAATGGATGAAGGGCCGCAAGTCGAACCACATCTTACCCGGAAATGATATGGACACAAAACAAACCACATCTAACATAGAAAAGGTATTGACACCCTCAATACTGGCCTCAGTGCAACATGTGTACATACACATGACAAAACTATGCTTCAACGAAGGAAATGTATGAGAACATGCCAAACTAAACTTAACATGGAAAGGATGCATGATGATAAAATGGTAAGATGTAATGAATATAACGGATAATGTAAGATGAATAGGGTGACATACTCCAGCCACGTTGGAATCGTGAGAGAATGAAAAATAAAATCCCAAACATGATGAAATCGTGCGAGGAAAACACTCTAACCACACTGAAATCATGAGAAGAGCAAGAATAAATCCCAAACATGCTAAAATCGTGTGAGGAATGGAACACTCAAACCACGCTGAAATCGTGAGAAGAGGTCTTGAGAAAAATTCCAAACACGTTAAAATCGTGTGATGAAAGGAAGACTCAAACCACACTGAAATCGTGAGAAGAGGTCCTGAGAAAAGAGCTCAGGGTCGCGTTCCACGTGTCTTGAGATAATTCCAAACATGTTGAAATCGTGTGAGAAAAGGAACACTCAAACCATGCTGAAATCGTGAAAAGTGGTCCAGAGAAAAATTTCAAACACGCTGAAATCGTGAGGAAAGAAACACTCAAACCATGCTGAAATCATGAGAAGTGGTCCTGAGAAAACACCTCAGGGTCGCGTTCCATGCATCTTGAGATAAATTCCAAACACGCTGAAATTGTGTGAGGAAATGAACACTCAAGCCACGCTGAAATCGTGAGAAGAGGTCCTGAGAAAAATTCCAAACATGCTGAAATCGTGAAAGAAATGAAACACTCAAACCACGCTGAAATCATGAGAAGAGGTCCTGAGAAAATTTCTTAAGGTCGCGTTCCACATGTCCTGAGATAAATTCCCAACACGCTGGAATCGTGTGAGGAAAAGAACACTCCAACCACGCTGAAATCGTCAGAAAAGGTCCTAAGAAAACCCCCGGGGGACAACAATCCTAAACACTTCTCAACGTAATAGGATAAATGATACAAGATTGTGGAGAAGTGGTTCGGAAATACTCTTCAGATCCTGGGAGACGTTAATGATCCTCAGCTAGTCACCTGAAAAGATACAAGCACTCCGGTCGGGGGTGCCGGAATTAGCACTCCGACGGACAAGTTAGTTCAGACACTCAGGATAGCTTACTTTCTAAAAATTGTGAAGTGATTCTTACATCCCTTTCTATAACCGTTGTTCCTGTATTTATACCTGTTATTCTTGATCCTTGGGGCCAGGGCCTACTTTTTAATCATTGTCCTTTCCTTTATTCGGCCCTAAGTACTTATACTTTATTCGGCACATATATTTTATTCGGCTCCCCGCTCTCATAGGATATAGCCGATTAATGTCAGTCTTCCAAAGATACATACCATATGATCTTTCCCTTATTCGGTCCCCACAATTGCCCCCCGAACTCCCCATTGACGGAAGTTAATCGGTGTGTTTGGTCTTGAATTAGAAAGGTTAAAATAGGTTAGGCGGCTTCGCGTACCCCAATATAGATGTCGGGATCCGCACACCTTTTCGTTCATCATTACGCTTTCCCGCCTCAACCTTGCGTCTCGCATTTATTGTGATTTGAAATTTCAGTCCTTTCGAATGTACAGTTCGTCGAGTATTCGAGACTCTTGGACCGCCAGCAGATATCCCTTCTCTGACTCGCATTCTCTGCAACTCTTCTCCGTCTACCCTCGTCTCCCTTGTTCCTCATAAGTCTTCTTCTCTTTTCTTTGCAATCTTACTTTTTGTTTATCACTTTCATTTTGGTGAACCCTTTATTCCCCGTGAAAATGACCAAACACTTGAAAGACCTCCTTTCTGAGGGTCGTGTCTCCGGATTCCAGCGATACTTTTCCATTCCCGATGATATTCATCTATCTTTAGTGACAGACAATAGTTTGGATATAGAGAGAGAGGATCAAAATTCGATCGTCTTTCCTCTCCTATCCATTGCAGAGGGCGGGGTTCGTTTTTCCCTACATCCATTCCTTAGGGCCGTCATCCACTATTGGGGTCTGATTCCTTCTCAGCCCAACGTGAACTTTTTTCGGATCGTAGTGGGGATCGTAGAGTTGAACTGGCGCCTCAAGATCGACCCTTGGGGTTCCGGCCATTCGGCACTGCTATGCTTTAGCCAAATCCTCCGGTCGGCTTGGGCGGTACTTTCTTAGGGCCAAGGATACTGACCATCATTTGGTAACCATGCTCGCCAGTTCTGGCAAGCATGTGGATGACGTAATGGTCAATATTGAGGGAACTGGGAATTTGGCGAAGGCGTGGATCGCCTAGACCCTATTCCCAGACAGAAGGTTGAACCAGGTTTCCGTGTGCCTCCTTGTGTTTTACTGAACTTTTCTTTTACTCGGCTTTCCCCCTGTGTCTAACCCCTTGCCTTTGCAGGCAGTAATTTGAAGAAGATTCTGGTTTTTGCCGACGACGCGGTCCTTTTGCAGGTTGCGACTGCACTCGGATACTTCGGCCATCCGAACTTACAGAAGCAAGGGAGAGTGGCCCACATACTCCTTCGATACGAGCCTACTTACACTACTTTTTCGGCCGCTGACAATATTCCAATTCCATCCGGCGATCGACAGCTTACGGCTCTTATTTTCCCTAGCTTCAAGAGTCTCAGACAAGTTGGTCTCGAAGCCTCTAACTTGGGGCAAGACGTCGAGCCAGTGGTAGAGGTAGTCGCCGAACCAGACAGAGAGTTCGCTGAGGAGGCCGAAGAGGTTGACAAGGCCCTAAACTTGGCGTTTGAGGCAGCCAGACGTAGTCAGCCTACCTCGCCGTCCACTTTGGGTCAGGCCGAGTTTTCTTTTGGAGATATTTTTGGAAGTTTGGGATATTTACCAGGCAATTTTTTTGAAGGTATGGCCGGGGAAAGCCTCACGCAGATGGCTCGAAAGAAAAATGCCGAGCGTATGGCCGCCCGTTCTGGACCTGCCTTGGTTGAGTCTTCTGAACCCCGTTATTGAAGAGCCGGCTAAGATTATTGAGGTCGAAACGGCGAAAGAGGTCGAACAACCGATCATTGATGAATGGTTGATTCCGGAGGAGCGGGGCAAGAAACGTAGCGCCGAGGGAGAGGCCGGTTCAGAAGATAGTCTTGCTGACAAAAGGCCTCGCTTAGAAGAATCGGACGTGGTTGTTCCTTTTATTGCTCACCCAAAGATTAGAGACACGCCGATTCCTTCTGATGCATCCATCATTATCGACGCGGCGGTAGCCTTGAGCCTGGCAGCGTCAGTCTCCCTACCCGCTGATAAGGCATCCTTTCATGCCGTGCCGGATTTGGTGGCCATAGCTCTATCTGCGTAGTCGGCCCTTTTGGTAGCTGAACTTTGACTTGCTTTGATTTTGGTTGCCTATGGCATCTAACGATCGCAACTCGTTTTGCAGACAGTCGGCAGGATCACCGACTTGGGCCGCCGCCTACACAACGCCCTTGAGAGGATTGACCGTTTGCAGTCGGAAGTGGTCGATCAAAAGAGCAGGGCAGGGCCGAGTTGGAGATGATGAGGGCCGCTATGGAGACTGCGCGAGCCGAAGTCGAAGAGGAAAGGGCTCGGGCTGCCAATTATCACCGTTCTAAAGTCGAAGATAGGGCGAACGTGAGCAAAGAATCGCTTAGGCTAGACGAGGAGGCGCTTACTAGGATGGAGATTAAGTTAGCAGAGTTGAAGGCGACCAAGGAAAAGGCAGAATTTGAGGCTTCTGCCGTATTCGAAGCAGGAAAAGGCGCCGCCTTCAAGGAATACGTAGATGAAGTCCCCAGGTTTGAGAATCGGGGGTTCAAACACGAGTGGCTCAAGGCCCTTGATGCCGCTGGGGTTACATTGGCCTTGCCAATTCCTATGAGCAGGTGGACGTTGAGCCACTTGAGTCTGACCCCCGAGTCAGCGCCATCTCCGGTCTCGAATTCAGATAACTCCGCCTCCGCCTCCGCCTCGAACTCATCATCGTCAAGAATTGGTGCCCGTGAGCTACTCCCAACATAAGTGCGCCCCGCCTTGGTGCGGGGGTACACTCTGCCCTCTCCATCTCCCCCTCGAACAGGAACGGATGGTCCAGCTGGAGCACCTCCTACAGTAGGAATC
>NW_021025249.1:1707768-1731286 GCF_004153795.1 Camellia sinensis
CTCAGGCATTCAAACAGTTTATCTCATATAAGCACTTAGCCGCATGGCAGGCATACTGTCATGGCAACACTCACACACATGCGGGATGCTAAAGCATAAATACTTACATCGTACTCTGTGCCAAAATAGTAAACTAGTTAGCAAACATGCGTGATCCTAGTTCATGTTAAGTGCCTAATGCATCGCATACAAAATGTCACTAGAATGGGCTCGACTAATCCAAGGATGGCATGTGAAATGCTACAACTACCACGTATTCAATTTGGAAATTGAAATACAGATGCAGTTAGAATGATGCGCCGAGCCCGGTGCATGTAAGACAAATGAATGAATGCACGCATGCATTTGCATGAGGTATGCTAATTTAAACGTGCCCTAATCTACCATCATAAGCAGGTAAAATAAAAGGGAAGAAAGAAGTGGGGGTTGGAAGACATGCACACACTCACCCACACTTATTACAAATTTACCCTCGCTCGGAGGGACCAAAAGAATAATACAATTTGAATAATGAATTAATTAACCTAGCTAATTAATTATTACAAATTACCTAATTAGTTAACAAACTAACTAAGCTAGGGAAAACAATAAACCGCCTCGGGAAGAGAGTTCGGTGCACGCGTGCTCGGGTTTTTCTCGGAAGTGCACTGCCATGCATAGGTTGCCTCTGTTTTCCCTGCTATACTCCTCCGAAGACTTCCAAAGTCTCAGGATTGCTTCCCTGGACACTGGGAGACACCACCGGCTGAATAGAATGGCCACCGACAGTGGCATGTGTTCACCGGCTGTGAATGCATCCATCGGCCATGGAAAGATTGCCGGTCGGCACCTAGCACTGCCGGTCGGCAGAAAGTTCCTGCAGAATCTGCAATTGACAGCAACAGAGGGCAAGGCAGAGCATGGCAATGCAATTCAAGCCATATATGCACCAATCATGTCCCTTATCCCGTTAGTGACTCAAAGGGGCATGCTCCTTGGTTCTCGGACCATCAATCGCGCATTTCCATGCGTGATGGCCCAAGGGACCAAGTGTGCACATTTTGATGTCAAATGCGATGCAAACCAACAAACCAAAGTCCCATTCCTATCACTAGATCAAGGAAGAAGACATGAATGCTAGATGCCATGCAACCTAGGAATACAAGCTAAGGACGCAACATGGAAATGCAAGATGCACATGCAAGCATGCAAACAACATGTAAGGTAAGCATGCAAGCAAGCAAAGTATGGACTTAAACATGATTTGGCCAGCTCTAAATAAGCCCAAAACAGTGGCCAAAAGCTTAAGAAAATGGAACCATACAAACATACACACATGCACATGTTAAGGCCTAAACACTTAAGCATCAAAGGACTACTTTTAAGCACACTTAAAAGGGGGTAATCATGGACATATGACATGTATTATAAGCCTTGAAAACATGTAGGAAATGATGCCAAATTAACCTACCAACGCAAGCTATACATGCAACCAAACCCAAGTACCTAAAACATGGCCATATGACTCATGAAGCAAATGACCAAATTGAATCAAAACAGTCCCGAATCATGCAAAAGTAAGCCTCGAGAACCACTTAGATGGCACCTAAATGACCTAATCCTAGAGGCATACACAATGGCATAAACATGGAGCATGAAACATCAACTCTTGAAGCATCAAAAGGGCCATGAAATGCAAGCATATAAGCATGCTAAGTGGACTGAAATGATGCTGTAAATGATGCCAAACCATTAAATCAGTGCAAGTAATGCATGCTATGCCCTCAAATACTTAAGGCCAACTGTAGACGTCCCCGAACGCCCCGGGAGGAACGAGCTCCCCTTCTGTTCATTTGGGGTCACTACAGCTCAGGACTCTCAGATCATCACGGTTCTTAATCTGAACCAAAGAGTCCAAATCCGGCAAATCGTTTTGAGAAAACAGATTTTGAAAGAAGCGCCAAACATGGACTGCTTTGCCAGATACAGAGTCGCCACCTAAATGTTTTATTTTGGGGAAATTAGGAAACCCTGACTCATTTGCCTAAGGCCATGTGTCCGTCATCACCAAAGTTGCCTCGGCTCGGGAACTTGGGTACGATTGGGGAAGGTCACTTCGTGAGCACCCCCGCTCGCCCGATCAAAGATCGGCCTCTACTAACCATGATATCTAGTTTTGAAAACCTTGTGTGTTCATATTCCGGTTATTAGCCTAGTTTTACTATGTGATGCGCACAGCATACAAGTATAGACCGGGTCGCCTGAATTGGAACAAAACATTTCATGTTTGTTTTTTTGAAAGATGGTTTGCTACCCGCAGGTAGGCTTAAAATGCAGATTTTGCCACCCTTGGGTGGGCTTAGAAAAGATGGTTTTGCCACTATCTAGTGGGCTTAAAACAAACAGTTGATGAATTGTTCCAATCCAAATAACCCAACCTTCACCCACAGGCATTCAGGCAGTTATATCACATAAGCAAATAGCCTCATGGTAAGCATGCTATTCATGGCAGTCACTCACACGCATGCAAGGATGCTAAAGCATAAAAACTCACCGAGTACTCCAAGCCAAAACAGAAACTACATTAGAAATCATGCATGATCCTAAATATACAGAAATGCCTAATGCAACACATGCAAGAATGCAAACTATAGCAGGCTCGGCTATTCTAAACATGGCATAGGAGATGCAACAACTAACATGTATTCAATTTGGAATTGAAAGTACAATGCAGTTAGTATGATGCGCCGAGCCCGGTGCATGCAAAACAAATGAATGATGCAAACATGCTGTCATACTGTATGCTAATTGAAATATGCCCTAATCTAACCATCATAAGCAGGTAAATAAAAGGGAAGAAAGACGTGGGGTTGGAAGACATACATCACACTCACCCACACTTATTACAATTATACCCTCGCATAGAGGGTCCAAATAAATATACAGTCTCGAATAAAAGAATATTACAGTCCAAATAATGTACAAATTTCTAATTAATTAACAAATTAACTATGAAAATAAATAAACTGGCATGCAAGCCAGGGATTGCCTTGACTCCACTCCGGATGATGAATGATGCATGCCCGGGTTGCCTTTGCGCGGAAATCCATGACGATGCCCCAATTAGCCTCTATTTACACCTTTTCTTGAAATGCGCGCCAAGCTCCAAAAAGTTGCTGATTCTTCATTTTGCTGCAAGAGAGAGCAGGAAAGGGGCATGGCAATGTATTTTCACAAATATATACATGCCTCGATTCTCGTATCACCAATCACGCATATCGTTGCATGATGGCCGAGGGGTCAAAATGTGCAATTCAATGTGGAATGAATGCACATATAAACACAACAAGAACCTAACTCCATCATGAATAATCCGGAGTGTCAGTGACTGGGAATTGAGACATGTTCCGTCACTCGGAGTACGAAACGCACCTCGTTTCCCGTGCCCGGGCTAACTCCTATCCTGAACACGATGCAATATGCATGACATGCATGAAATGCAACTAAGATACAATCCTAACATATACAATGTTATGGAATGGCATACACGCTGCACGAGGTAATACACAACCGAGCATGCACAATGCTATGGATGAAATGGCATACGCAATGCAATAATGGGCTTACACCAACATGAGAGAGCCTCAGCTACACTCGCATAGGAGGCCATCAGATGAAAACAAGACAACTCGAAATGCGTGCACGCGTGCACGCAAACCGAGGACCGACCCTCAGGCACCGAAATGCCACTCTAATGAGACATGGCAAAGACATGGAAAATGATATGCAAACATGCAATTTTCAGTAGCAAAATAAGGGGCAAAACAGCCCCGAACAAGGCGAAATGACACCCGATGCATGGAACGAGTCCCGAAACATGAATTTTGGCGCATGAAATGGCCTGTAGCTATGCAATGCATGCATAATTTGTACATAAGATGAAAAGAAAGAAGCAAGGAAGCCCCTAGAAAAGCACTTTTACAGTTCAAAACATGGCCAAATAGTAAGCACAAATATGGCAAAACTAGCATGCAAAAATGGCCTTAAACATGAGGTAAAGAAGCAACTCGTAGCTGCCGACACCAAACAGATTAGGGGCCTTCTACAAAGTTGAAGAGGGGTCCAAAATGTGATCTTTCACAGTTTATGGAAAACCACAAAAACCAGCACAGGTATGGCTAAACTTTCATGCAAGAAATGGGCCAAAAGATGGCCAAAGAAGCAAGTGGTGGTTTCTGGCCTTAAACACAAAGGGGCCCTTCAAAAATGTTGAAGAGGGGCCAAAAATAAAGCATTTTACAGTTGATGTCCGGACCCAAAACAGTATGCAAATATGTCCAAAATGCTATGCAAAAATGAGGCCCAAAAGAGAGATATAACATGAAGTGTATAAAAGATGCCTCAAACCATGAAAGGCCCTTAATGAAACATGAATATTGGGCCAAAATAAGACTATTTTAAGTTCTGAAAAGAACCTAAAAATAGAAGCACAATGGGCTGCCAAAGCATGCAAAAATGGGGACCAAAGAGGGGTATAATGACAAGTGGCACATGGAGGTCCCAAACAGTGATGAGCCCTTCTTCAATGCTGAAGAAGGGATCAAAATAAGCCTATCTACAGTTTACATCATGCTCCAAAACAGATCACATACAGGCCAAAAATACTATGCAAGATAATGGCATTCAAGAGGGTATTGAAGCAAGTGCAATATGGGGGTTCAAACAGTGTTGAGCCCTTAATGAAATAGGAAAGTGAGGTCAAAAAAATGACCTTTTCAGTTTTGGTCGGAGCTCAAAACAGTAAGAAAAGAGGCTAGAAAAATGTTGCAAGATTGAGCTCAAAAGAGGGGAAATGATGCTTACCCTTGAAGACAAGTCTTTGGATGCTTCTTGGCTTGAGAAGTGATGTCTCCTAGCTGCTAGAAAGCTCTCCAAACTGCTAGAAATGGAGTAGTGGTGGTGGTGCTTGGTGGTGATGAAGAAATAAGGTGTAGGACTTAGGAATTTTTAAGGAAATGAGAGAGATAGAGGGAGCCATGATGCAAGAGCTCTTAGGGGAATTTTTTGTAACCCTTATGATAGACCTGGCCAGCCAAGTATATGGACCAAAGAGGGGGGAAAAGGAGGGAAAGAAATGGGGGGAAAACAAGCCAACTTTCCCCCCAAAAGTTGTCCCCCCGGATAGAGATTTTTGGAGGGAAAAAAGTGTATAGCTATAATGTACATGTTGCAAGGATCATGGCCGGCCACTTATTGGAGTTGCAGGTGGCCGGCCGGCCACCTCCCATGGCTGGCCGGCCAAGGGTCAAAAGGGTCAAGTTGAATTAGTGGCCGGCCACTTCACATTGGTGTCCTCCCAGTTGCCCTTAACACAACCCTGTGGTTCAAAATTGTCAACCGTAAAACATGAGAGAGAATAGGCCACTTTTAGTAGGGGTTCAAAAGGGTCAAGCAACATTAGTGGCCGGCCACCAACTTTTAGGGTCCTCCCATGTGTGTACATCACAAATATGTGGTTAAAAGTTCAAGAAAATGGCCCAAGGGTGTTCAACATTGGCTTGGAAGTGAGAAAAACGGGCGTCGGAGGGCGCCAGAGGATATATAACTGGTTGCTGAAATAATTGCCGGCCTCCCACCCTTCTACGGCCTTCCTGGTGATGAAACAGAGGTACCTTCCAAAAATGAGCGAAAACCGATGCAAAATGAATGTTCGGTGAGCCAGAACGCGTAGTTCGGGGTTTCGAAAACTACCTTTTGAGCACCGAAAGTGGCATTTGACCACAGAGTGGGTCTTCTAGACCTCAGTGTCCCTTAAAAGGGAGTAAATAAGATGCATGCTAAAAACCAAAACAAATGGAGGTGGTTTGGCGGTCCCGAACCGAGGCACATGGCCTGACGGCTCCGAAAACCGGGAACCGGGCTCCGAATTGGGCAAAATGGCCTACAGCCACAAAATGTAACCCACGGCCACTGAGAGATAGTCTACGGGACCTCTCCCTCCCCTCAGGAAAAGAAACAGAGAAAACTGAGTCTGGTTCGCAAACCGAGGCAAGGCACATAAGAGGGTTCGAAAATCCGGAGGCAGGGCTCACGGCCGCGACTCTGAGACTTCTAAACGAGCATAATATGCAGTATCACCGAGCGCTCAACTAGTGACGTCTATGCCTTAAGGTCGGTCAAAAATGGGGTGTCTACAGTTGCCCCTCTTTGACAGAACTCGAAAGTCATAAGTGACGGGAGTGAATGTCAAAGCCTAGAGACGACCCATTTTTGACAAGGCCGAAGACTTAGACTAACATACAAAATAAACAGAGATGTGCCCGCAGGCAGGGGCAAAATGCAAATGATACTGCAAGAAGCCGAATATAACTTATGATCATGCAAAGAAACATGGGGACGTATCCCGGTGTTTAGGGACGTATCCCGGTGTTTAGGGACGTATCCTAAGGTTTAGGGACGTATCCCAAGGTTTTAGGGACGTATCCCAAGGTTAGAAAAGAAGGAGAAACATAGGGACGTATCCCGATGTTCCGCGAGGAATAAGAAACATAGGGACGTATCCCGTTGTTCCGCAAGGAATGAGAAACATAGGGACGTATCCCGGTGTTCCGCAACGAATGTGAAACATAGGGACGTACCCCGGTGTTCCGCAAGGAATGTGAAACATAGGGACGTATCCCGGTGTTTCGCAAGGAGTGTGAAACATAGGGACATATCCCGGCATTTCAGAATGGTGTGAGCATTGGAACGTATTCCGAACACTTTTAACCGAGGAGGGAGAAACATAGGGACGTATCCTGGCGTTTCAGGATGGTGTGAGCATTGGAACGTATTCCAAAATGCTTTTAACTGAAGAGGGAGAAACGTAGGGACGTATCCCGGCGTTTCAGGATGGTGTGAGCATTGGAACGTATTCCAAAATGTTTTCAACCGAAGAGGGAGAAACGTAGGGACCTATCCCGGCGTTTCAGGATGGTGTGAGCATTGGAACGTATTCCAAAATGCTTTTAACCGAAGAGGGAGAGACGTAGGGACGTATCCCGGCGTTTCAGGATGGTGTGAGCATTGGAACGTATTCCAAATGCTTTTAACCGAAGAGGGAGAAACGTGGGGACGTATCCCGGCGTTTCAGGATGGTGTTAGCATTGGAACGTATTCCAAAATGCTTTTAACCGAAGAGGGAGAAACGTAGGGACGTATCCCGGCGTTTCAGGATGGTGTGAGCATTGGAACGTATTCCAAAATACTTTTAACCGAAGAGGGAGAAACGTAGGGACCTATCCCGGCGTTTCAGGATGGTGTGAGCATTGGAACGTATTCCAAAATGCTTTTAACCGAAGGGGGAGAAACATAGGGACGTATCCCGGCGTTTCAGGATGGTGTTAGCATTGGAACGTATTCCAAAATGCTTTTAACCGAAGGGGGAGAAACATAGGGACGTATCCCGGCGTTTCAGGATGGTGTTAGCATTGGAACGTATTCCAAAATGCTTTTAACCGAAGGGGGAGAAACATAGGGACGTATCCCGGCGTTTCAGGATGGTGTTAGCATTGGAACGTATTCCAAAATGCTTTTAACCGAAGAGGGAGAAACGTAGGGACGTATCCCGGCATTTCAGGATGGTGTGAGCATTGGAACGTATTCCTAGATCTCGAAAAGGCTTTCGACCGTCTTGAATGGGGTTTTATTAGACAAGTCTTAACCTTCTTCAACTTTCCCCCCCTCTGGATCAACCTCATCATGTCTTGTGTTTCCACATCATCCTTTGCTATCTTGTTTAATGGTGGTTTGACTGATTCTTTTACACCCACTAGAGGTATCCGTCAAGGCGATCCCTTATCACCTTATCTTTTCATTCTCTGCCTTGAATACCTCTCCATTACTGTCTTCGCAAGCGGATCTGAACTTGGGGGAAACCCCCAACCCTCCCTTGTTTAAGTCTCCAATGAAAGTCCTATTGTGGAATTGCCGTGGGGCAGCTAACCCCCATTGAGCGCTCTATTCCACGCTCGAGCGCATCTTTCGTGCAACCAGTACTTTTGCAGGCCTTAAGGGTCCGCTCGAGCGGAGAAGTTTACGCTCGAGCGGGGACCCTGTTTCCTGGAATTTTGTTCATGCATTCTGTGATTCGTTTTCCGTTCTCTTTCACTTGTAAGCATTCTTAGGCATGTGTTAAGCATTGTAAATGAGTTAATGAGATAATAATAAAGCCTAAAGAGGAATATGTGAATTAAAGAACGGATTGAACTGTTAGTGACCCTTTTGTATTCATGAAATGTGTAGGGTCAAGCTCCAGGGCGCATCCACAAGCCGATCACTGTGAGTAATATCAATATTGAAAGCTTGTCAATGACTTTGGAAGATATGCTTCGCATGTGTGCTTTAGATTTTCATGGGAGTTGGGAAGACTATTTGCCGCTTGCAGAATTTGCCTATAATAATAGCTTCCACTCCAGCATCGGTATGGCACCATACGAGGCTTTGTATGGTAGGAGGTGTAGATCACCTATTTGTTGGACGGAGGTCGGGGACAGAGCTTTGCTTGGGCCTGAAATTGTACAAGACACCTCTGAAAAGATCAAAACTATTCGGCAAAGGCTCAAAACAGCTCAAGACCGACAGAAGAGTTATGCAGACGTCCGGAGAAGACCTCTTGAGTATGAGGTCGGCGACCATGTGTTCATTCGTGTTTCTCCAATGAAAGGCCAAGTCAGGTTTGGGAAAAAGGGCAAGTTATTGCCCCGCTACATTGCGCCGTTCCAGATTTTGGAAAGGCTTGGTCCAGTTGCCTACAGGGTCACTTTGCCACCGGGATTTGAGCAAATCCACAATGTGTTTCATGTGTCAATGTTGATGGGTTACCTCCGAGACCCGTTGCATGTGATTGATTATCACCGGGTTGCTATTGCTGAAAATATGCAATATGCTGAATGGCCGGAAAGAATTGTTGACCGACAAGTGAAGGAATTGAGAAACAAATCCATTCCAATGGTGAAAGTGGAATGGAAGGAACACTATGGGACAGATGCTACATGGGCAAAAGATGAGGAAATGTGTCTCCGCTATCCACATTTGTTTCCCGACGAAGGCAAATTAAGTTTGGAGGACCAAACTTCCTAAAGGGGGGAAGACAGTGATACCCCTGTTCCGTAGTATGCTAATTGGTCCTTAAATTGAGTAGGATTATGTGTTTATCATGATTTTATGTGCCATTATGTGAATATATGTGATTTTGAAGTTTTATCTGTTCACCGTAGGAATATCTGTTTGACTAATCTACTTTGGAAATTTAATCGAGGGCCTTATCGGCCACAGAACCCGAAATTGATTACGCCATTGTGATTGGCATAATTTTTAGAGCCTACGGTGAAATTTAATTGAAAAATTGATTCGGACCAGATTAAGTTGATTAAATTGGTAAATTGGTGCCCAATTATTTACTAATATTATATTGACTTAGTGGGACTTGCCATATTTGAGCACTACACCTTATTTCTCTCCCTTAGCTTATTTTGGCTGATTCTTGAACTCAATTTGAGAGGGAAAGCCGACTATAGGGAGGGAGAAAGTGGGATTGTGCAACTTTGGTCTTGAAACTTGGAGATTGGAAGCCTAAGTCAAGATTTAATCATAGATTGTGAGAATCAAGCTCCTAGGTGAGTGATTCTTGGATTATAATTGTAATTTTGTGCATGTTCCAAGCTATCTTGGTGATCAAGAACAAGATTGTGATGAAGTTGAGTTGTGTTTGTTGAATTGAGGCTTAATATGTGCATGCAAGTAAGAAATACCTTGAAATTTGCATGTTTAAGCACAAATGTGTATAACCCATGTGAAATGTTAAAAGGAAACTCATGTTTTGATCACCATTTGTGTTATCTAAGTTGAGAATGTGGCTAATCCATCACATGCATGTACAAATCGAGAAGATATGAGCTTTGAATGCATGAAATGGTTACATTGGTAATGAGTTGGTGGAAAATGAGCCATGCATGTAAATAAATTATGAAATTGAGCTTCAATATGTTGTAATTCTATGTTTGTACCATGTTAGTATATGATTATGTGAAGTTTGGACCGAAATCATGCATTTAGGGCCTTTGAATGTCGAGATGCAGCTCAAGAACTCAATCTGGAAAACCCAGATTTTCGATGTCCGCTCGAGCGGGTTAAGTGACGCTCGAGCGGAGAAATCGAGCTCCCAGCATTTTCTACAGACATGGTTCCCGCTCGAGCGTGGAAGTTGACGCTCGAGCGTGGGAGCTATTTTGTCAGGCCTTCCGCTCGAGCACCCTATTTAACGCTCGAGCGTATTTTTCATGCAACCAGTACTTTTGCAGGGCTTGAGGGTCCGCTCGAGCGGGTAAATTGACGCTCGAGCGGGGACCCAAATTTCTGGAATTTTGTTCATGCGTTCTGTGTTTCGTTTTCCGTTCTCTTTCACCTGTAATCACTCTTCGGCGTGTGTTAAACATTATAAATGAGTTAATGAGATAAGAATAAAGCCTAAAGAGAAATATGTGAATTAAGGGACGGATTGAATGGTTAATGACCCTTTTGTGTGCATGGAATGTGTAGGGTCAAGCTCCAGGGCGAATCCACAAGCCGATTACTGTGAGTAATATCAATATTTGAAAGCTTGTCAATGTCCAATTGTTGTTCCCTTATAAACTTTATGAGTTGTTAATTGGGATTGTGGACAAAACCTGATCTGCAAAAGCAGGTCGTTTTGATAAGAATGAATGGACCGAAGGTCGTTTTGATAAGAATGAATGGACCGAAGGTCGTTTTGATGTATATGAATGGACCAAAGCTTGTTTAGATGAATATGAATGGACCGAAGGTCGTTCTGTCATGAATGAGTGGGCCGAAGGCCGTTTTGACGTAAATGAATGGGTTAAAAGCCGTTTTGACATAAATGGATGGGCCGAAGGCCGTTTGACATAAATGAATGGGCCGGAGGCCGTTTTGACAAGAACAGAAACCTGAATGGGCCAAAGGCCAGCACGTTGGAACTACAGTCACTTGATCTAAATTTTGTATAAGTATATATATAATATACATGTTAAGTAGAAATGTGAATTGGGCCAAAGGCCGTTTGGAACATGTTGTTCTACATTGTTATGTAACTGTCATTTTTGATATTATTCACTGGGTTATCGCTCACGCTCATTCATGTGTTTGTAGGTGAGCCAAGGGAAGTCCAAACCCAGCCCCAGTGAAGTCTGCTTGGAAAACATCCGAGTTTTGCGGAAGTCAGCCTTGCGTCTCACTCTTGAAACCTACCCTTGCCTTTTTGCTATGTAATTATATTTTGTCTTGCCGGTAAGGACTTTATGTATATCTGTAAATAGTCTGTCATAGGTTGACTCGTTTTGGATGATCCTGTCTGTAATGAATTTTGTGGAACTGTACTTTTGATGTGGGTTATTAACGTAACTGAATATGGTCTGTTAATGTGCATATAAGCACGGCTCTATGGACAAAGTTTTTATTTATTGCTTCCGTTTGGCCCCTTTACTCTGACAAGTTATGTCTGTTTTGGTCTGAGGCCGTAGGTAATCTCAAGATTGCTAGCCGGTTATGTCCTTAACCCATAGGGGCGGGTTCGGGTCATGACAGCAGCGTTTTGTAGGCAGTCCTCAGAGCAGCGAACACAACCGAATCCTCAGATACAGAGAAGACAAAGATGACCAAAACCATCGCATGGACACAATCGAATTTGAAGTGTTTTACGGGACTTCAGAATGAAGTTGCCTACGTATCCCAAACATGGGAATCAAGCCTTACGTAGTTCGGGGTTAAGGTACACCCGGGTATTAACCTCTCCTTTTTAGGCTCTAACTTTTGCCAAGGCGCCCATTGCGGGTTTTCGACATTGCGAGCTTTGTTCTTCTTTTCTTTTCAATTCTTTTCATTTCATTTCTTTGTTTTTTGTTCTTTTCTTTGCATCTTTCTTTTTTGTTCTCTTTTTTTCTTTTCTTTTGTATTTTTTTTGCTTCTTTTTTTGTATTTTTCTCTTGCTCTAACTTTTGCCTAGGTCGCCCTTCTGGGTTTTTGGCCCAGCGAGCCTCTCAAAGGGTAAAAGTGTAACGAGTCCATGCCAAATGGTTTTGAGATCCTGAAATTATCTGAATCCAGGAGAATGGCTCCTGTTTTAGCTTCGTAAGCTTCTTCTGATGAGATCTAATCTTTTCTGCTCTTTTCTTTGCATCTTTCTTTTTTGTTCTCTTTTTTTCTTTTCTTTTGCATTTTTTTTGCTTCATTTTTTGTATTTTTCTCTTGCTCTAACTTTTGCCTGGGTCGCCCTTCCGGGTTTTTGGCCCAGCGAGCCTCTCAAAGGGTAAAAGTGTAATGAGTCCATGCCAAATGGTTTTGAAATCCTGAAATTATCTGAATCCAGGAGAATGGCTCCTGTTTTAGCTTCGTAAGCTTCTTCTGATGAGATCTAATCTTTTCGATCTGACTTTCCTGGCCTCTTGTTCGAGGGCTGCTTCAAATCCGGCCACACAGGCCTCATATCGCGGTTGACCGTTAAACATTCTGAATCCAAGGTCAAGGTTTGAAAGCAAGGGCTCAAGTCCCGAGGCTGAGAGCGATCCTAGGCTACACAATCTCAAGAGCGATTCCACACAAGTCTTCGCAGGACCGCGCAAAACATTTTGTTTTTGAAAAATTTTAAGAAAGCGACAAATCGCTCGCGCTGAAGATAGTGTAGAACCAATCTGGATCAAGCCAGGATCCTTCTCAGTACTCACGCTGACAATCATGATTTCATTCATTAAGGGCTTAGCGCGCCTCTCTTTCTCTCAAATGATCAAAGTTTTGCAAATCCTGAGGAATTCCTTCCTCTTCGTTTTCACCGCAGTGTTTTAAAAAAAGTTTTGAAAAACTTAGGTCAATGCAATGATTTTCGGGTGCAGAAGAGTAGGCGAAAAGTACTGTCGTTTCATTGAAACTTTCTGGCACAATTGGCACACGGCCGAGGCAAACACAAGAGCGTGAAAAACCACTGCTGTTTCATTCAAATCTGTCGGCACAACTGGTTCCCTGGCAGAAACAGACTCAACAAAACGAAAAGATAAACACAAAACAAAGTGGTGACGCCCGAGGTAACACCCCCCCGGAATCACCCGACTCCTATACAACAGGACTGACTCGATACAACAAGACAGACCCAAAACAAAAAGAGACTGACTCAAAACAAAAAGACAGACTCAAAACAAAACAACAAGGCTGACCCAATACCCCAGTCAGAAAGTACAAAACTAGCATTCACAAATGCTCAAAACAGTGCGTGCTATACACCACATCTGGAGTAAACTGAGTGCCGCTCGCAGGTGGTTCATCCCTCGATCACATCACATTATCCCCCAACAAGTTCACTTATCAAGTGCCGATAGACTTTGCAGGACCTGGTGCGGGGATGACCCCGTTGTCAATCAAATTTTGTATCTCGTGGCGAAGACGGGCGCAATAGTCGGTGTCATGACCGGTTTGTTGATGGAAAGCACAGTACTTAGTCAGGTCATGCTTTGCAGGGAGAGGATCAGGTAGAGGCCGTTGCTCTAACGGTTTCAGATGTCCTTTCCTGAGTAGGACCCCCAGGGCTTTAGACAAAGACATATAGAGTGGGGTGAAAACCCTCTTCCCTTGGGGTAGATAGTCTGAAGTTCGGGGGTTTGAAGTAGATGCACCAACAAAGGGGGTGACTGCTCTTGGTGTGGTGGTGGCGACCATGCCCACTTCGGAAGATCTTGCAGCTGCGTCACCGCTGGTGGTCGCATTCGAACTGCGGGTAAACGCCTTCCTGGGCTGTTACTTCTCCTGGTCAAAGAGGCCCTGCTTCATAGCATCCTCGATCTGCACTCCCATCTCATGCAAGTCTGGAAAGGTAGGGAAGGGGATCACGATCATTTTCTGCATTAGCTTGGGCTGGAGATTGCGCACAATCATCCGAATTTGATCTTTGTCAGTGGGCCTAAGGGTCATCATTGAAGCCTTGGCCCTCCAGCGGGCTATGAACTCTGAGAAGCTCTCCTTCAGCTCCTGCCTCATTGTCTTAAGATCACGGGTCGTAATCTCGATTTGGGTATTGTATGAATATTGTGCGACGAAGGCCTCGGCCATCTCTTTCCAGCTTCGTTTCGTTGAATCCTCCAATTTGGCATACCAGGTGACCGCAATACTCGACAGGGTCCTGCCAAAAAGGGAGAGCTTCTGTAATCTTGTCAAGCCCATCGGGCGCAAAACATCTGAAAACAAACCAAGTGGACCATGGGATCTCCTGACCCATCAAAACGGTCGATGTGAGGCATCTTGAACCTGTTCGGCAGAGTTACAGCTGCGTCGGTGTACCCGTCCTCAATGTCCGGGATGGACTTTACCCCCTGGGATTTCTTGAACAACTTTTCAAGCTTGCTCAACTTCAACGCTGTGGGGTCGACCTCGAACTCGAAGGGAGAGTTTGGTAGATTGGTAGGTGTTTTGGATAGTTGGGGTAAAATTGGGGGTGGAGCCGGCCCGCCTAGAATGTCCGTATCATCCTGGATGTTTGGCTCCTCCCCAGGTACTGGAGCTCCTGCTGGGGGAGGAACTTGTTGTGAAGCGGATGCGCCGCTTTGCTGTTGCAGCTTGGTGATGAGCTCGGCCTGCTGAGCCATGATTGCAGCTTGCTGCTTGGAGAACTCCGCTTGACGGACAACATCTTGCTGCATGAGTTTCATACTTTCTTGCATCTGGCGCATCATTGCCTCCATCCCTGATGTGTTCTGCTGATCCATCTGGCTGACTGGTATCTATCCCTACAGTAGAAACTGAGACCTCAGCCTGACTGTTCACTGGTGGGGTAGATAAGGGCCACTGATCTGGTAACTGCTGAACTGGTGATTTGTGCCCGACTAGCCCTTTTACCCTGCCTCTGGCAAAGGAACACTGATTGCCCTTGAACTGAATCTCTGACCTGACAAAGTCTATCAGCACAAGTTCGATGAACCTCGGGGGATATCGGAGCCTTCTGAAGCTATGGTTCCCAGACTACCCTAGCAAAAGAGAAAACAGACAGTATCTCAGCTTGATTCCAACTGAACAGATACGAGCATAGTTAAATGAGTGCGCCCTCTACTGAATTTTGCCCAAAAATTCAGCCTCAGAATCTGAGTCTGATACCCACAGGTAACTAATTCTCAAATACTGACCGATGCCCGCAGGCCTGATACCCATAATACTGAACTGATGTCCGCAGGCCTGATGCCCAAACCTTGTAAACTGATACATGCATTCGTATGGAGACGCACCCCAAAAGCACATAACAAGTAAGTGAGAGCCAAAACACCCCTATGTTGGGGTAGGGTTTCCCTGTCCTATTTTGTCAGGAGCTAGGGTTTCACTACGCACACAGCGGTTTCAAACAACCTATAAACGGGTAAGCAATCTGTCCTAGCTTGGAATGGTCACTATGGATCCGAATATGCACTAGGTCGAATGGTCAAAAAGGGTGCCCCAGTAAAACCGGGGTTTGTGTTCCCATACTGGCAGAGCCCACAACCGGTCAGCCTTATGGTCATGCCTTGACAAGACAAGCCTCCGGCAAACCGTTCAGAAATAGCAGATGGCAAACACGGTGTCCTAGGCGCACCAACGCAAATGCAATGCAAAGAAACACACAAGCGTAGTCAAAAACAGATATCAAGAGTTCGAGTCAAGTTCTCTAAATCCCCAGCAGAGTCGCCAGAAACTGTAACAAGCCCGCGGGGGACCTCGCTACAGCTCGGACTCGATTTGTAGTCACGGTTCTAAATCTGAACCAAAGAGTCCAAATCCGGCAAATCGTTTTGAGAAAACAGATTTTTGAAAGAAGTGCCAAACATGGACTGCTTTGCCAGATACAGAGTCGCCACCTAAATATTTTAAAATGGGAGTTTTATTTTGGGGAAATTTAGGAAACCCTGACTCGTTTGCCTAAGGCCATGTGTCCGTCATCACCAAAGTTGCCTCGGCTCGGGAACTTGGGTACGATTGGGGAAGGTAACTTCGCGAGCACCCCCGCTCGCCTGATCAAAGATCGGCCTCTACTAACCATGATATCTAGTTTTGAAAACTATGTGTGTTCTTATTCCGGTTATTAGCCTAGTTTTACTATGTGATGCGCACAGCATACAAGTATAGACCGGGTCGCCTGAATTGGAACAAAACATTTCATGTTTGTTTTTTGAAAGATGGTTTGCTACCCGCAGGTAGGCTTAAAATGCAGATTTTGCCACCCTCGGGTGGCTTAGAAAATATGGTTTTGCCACTATCTAGTGGGCTTTAAAACAAACAGTTGATGAATTGTTCCATTCAAATAACCCAACCTTCACCCACAGACATTCAGGCAGTTATATCACATAAGCAAATAGCCTCATGGTAAGCATGCTTATTCATGGCAGTCACTCACATGCATGCAAGGATGCTAAAGCATAAAAACTCACCGAGTACTCCAAGCCAAAAACAGAAACTACATTAGAAATCATGCATGATCCTAAGTATACAGAAATGCCTAATGCAACACATGCAAGAATGCAAACTATAGCAGGCTCGGCTATTCTAAACATGGCATATGAGATGCAACAACTAACATGTATTCAATTTGGAATTGAAGTACAATGCAGTTAGTATGATGCGCCGAGCCCGGTGCATGCAAAACAGATGATGATGCAAACATGCTGTCATACTGTATGCTAATTGAAATATGCCCTAATCTAACCATCATAAGCAGGTAAATAAAAGGGAAGAAAGACGTGGGGTTGGAAGACATACATCACACTCACCACACTTATTACATTATGCCTCGCACAGAGGGTCTAAATAAATATACAGTCCCGAAATAAAAGATATTACAGTCCAAATAATACAGTCCAATAAATGTACAAATTCGTAATTAATTAACAAATTAACTAAAGAAAGTAAATAAACTGGCATGCACGCCAGGGATGCCTTGACTCCACTCCGAGATGATGAATGATGCATGCCGGTTTGCCTTTGCTCGGAAATCCATGACGATGCCCCAATTAGCCTCTGTTTACACCTTTTCTTGAAATGCGCTCCAAGCTCCAAAAAGTTACTGATTCTTCATTTGCTGCAAGAGAGAGTAGGAAAGGGGCATGACATTGTATTTTCACAGATATATGCATGCCTCGATCCTCGTGCCACCAATCACGCATATCGATGCATGATGGCCGAGGGGTCGAAATGTACAATTCAATGTGGAATGAATGCACATATAAACACAACAAGAACCTAACTCCATCATGAATAATCCGGAGTGTCAGTGACTGGGAATTGAGACACGTTCCGTCACTCAGAGTACGAAACGCACCTCGTTTCTCGTGCCCGGGCTAACTCCTATCCCGAACACGATGCAATATGCATGACATGCATGAAATGCAACTAAGATACAATCCTAACATATACAATGTTATGGAATGGCATACACGCTGCACGAGGTAATTACACAACCGAGCATGCACAATGCTATGGATGAAATGGCATACGCAATGCAATAATGGGCTTACACCAACATGAGAGAGCCTCAGCCACACTCACATAGGAGGCCATCAGATGAAAACAAGACAACTCGAAATGCGTGCACGCGTGCACGCAAACCGAGGACCGACCCTCAGGCACCGAAATGCCACTCTAATGAAGACTGGCAAAGACATGGAAAATGATTATGCAAACATGCAATTTTCAGTAGCAAAATGAGGGGCAAAACAGCCCCGAACAAGGCGAAATGACACCCGATGCATGGAACGAGTCCCGAAACATGAATTTTGGCGCATGAAATGGCCTGTAGCTATGCAATGCATGCATAATTTGTACATGAGATGAAAAGAAAGAACAAGGAAGCCCCTAGAAGCACTTTTACAGTTCAAAACATGGCCAAATAGTAAGCACAAATATGGCAAACTAGCATGCAAAATGGCCCTAAACATGAGGTAAGAAGCAAATCATAGCTGCCGACCCAAACAGATTACGGGCCTTCTACAAAGTGAAGAAGGAACCCAAAATATGATCTTTCAAAGTTTATGGAAAATCACAAAAACCAGCACAGGTTGGCTAAACTTTTCATGCAAGAAATGGCCCAAAAGATGGCCAAAGAAGAAGTGGTGGTTCTGGCTTACACAAATGGGACCTTCAACAATGTTGAGAGGGGCAAAAAATAAAGCATTTTACAGTTGATGGCCGACCCAAAACAGTATGAAAATATGTCCAAAATGCTATGCAAAAATGAGGCCCCAAAAGAGAGATATAACATAAGTGTATAAAATATGCCTAAAACATGAAGCCCTGAATGAAACATGAAGAATGGGCCAAAAATAAGACTATTTTCAGTTCTGAAAAGAACCTAAAAACAGAAGCACAATGGGCTCCAAAGCATGCAAAATGGGGACCAAAGAGGGGGTATAATGAAAGTGGCACATGAGGTCCAAAACAGTGATAGCCCTTCTTCAATGTTTGAACTAAGGGCTGAAAATAAGCCTATCTACAGTTTACATCATGCTCCAAACAGATCACATAACAGGCCAAAAATACTATGGCAGCATAATGGCATTCCAAGAGGGTAATTGAAGGCGAAGTGCAATATGGGGAGCTCAAACAGTGTTGAGCCCTTAAATGAAATAGGAAAGGAGCTCAAAAAATGACCTTTTCAGTTTTTGGTCGAGCTCAAACCAGTAAGAAAAGAAGGCTAGAAAAAATGTTGGCAAGATTGAGCCGCAAAAAGAGGGGAACATGATCTTACCCTTGAAGACAAGTCTTTGGATGCTTCTTGGCTTGAGAGTGATGTCTCCTAGCTACTAGAACAGTCTCCAAACTGGCTAGAAATGGAGCAGTGTGGTTGGTGCTTTGGTGGTGATGAATAAATGAGGTTGTAGACTTATGGAATTTTGAGGAAATGAAGAGAGATAGAGGTAGCTATGATGCAAAGAGCTTTTAGGGGATTTTTTGTAACCCTTATGACAGACCTGGCCAGCCAAGTATATGGTACCAACAGAGGGGGGAACAAAGGAGGGAAGAAAATGAGGGGAAACAAGCCAAGTTTCCCACCCAAAAGTTGTCCCCCGATAGAGATTTTTGAGGGAAAGAAGTGGTATAGTTGGTATATGTACATGTTGCAAGGATCATGGCCGGCCACTTATTGGGCTGCCAGGTGCCGGCCGGCCACCTCCCTTGCCGGCCGGCCAAGGTCAAAAGGTCAATATTGAAATTAGTGGCCGGCCACTTCACATTGGTGTCCTCCAGGTGCCTTAACACAACCCTGTGGTTCAAATTGTCAACTGTAAGAACCAGGAGAGAGAATAGGCCACTTTTAGTAGGGCTCCAAAAGGGTCAAGCAACATTAGTGGCCGGCCACCAACTTTTAGGTCCTCCCATGTGTGTAACATCACAAATAATGTGTGTTAAAAGTTCCAAGAAATGGCCAAGGGTGTTCAAACATGGCTTGGAAGTGAGAAAAACGGGCCGTCGGAGTGCGCCGGAGGATATATACTAGTTGCCTGAAATAATTGTCGGCCCCCACCGCTTCTACGGCTTTCCGGATGATGAAACAGAGGTACCTGCCCAAAAATGAGGCGAAACGATGCAAAACAAATGTTCGGTGAAGCTAGAACGCGCAGTTTGGGGTTCCCGAAAAACTGCCTTTTGGAGCACCGAAAGTGGCTTTCGCCATGAGTGGGTCTCCTAGACCCTCAAGTGTCCTCAAGAA
This sequence comes from Camellia sinensis, assembly GCF_004153795.1. Lineage (NCBI taxonomy): Eukaryota > Viridiplantae > Streptophyta > Magnoliopsida > Ericales > Theaceae > Camellia > Camellia sinensis. Next base: position 1,727,492 of record NW_021025249.1, read on the forward strand.
GGGAGTAAATAGATGCATGCTAAACGCGAAACAAAATGGAGGTGGTTTGGCGTCCCGAACCGAGGCACAATGGCCTGACGGCTCCGAAAACCGGGAACCGGGCTCCGAAATTGGGCAAATGGCGCTAACAGCCACAAAATTAGCCCACGGCCACTGAGAGATAGTCTACAGGACCTCCCTCCCGCTCAGGAAAAGTAAACAGAGAAATCGGTCTGGTTCGCAAACCGAGCAAGGCACAGAAAGAGGGTTCGGAAATCCGGAGGCAGGCTTTCATGGTCGCGACTCTGAGAACTTCTAACGAGGCATAATATGCAGTATCACCGAGTGCTCAACGGTGACGTCTGAGTCTTAAGGTCGGTCCAAAAAATGGAGTGTCTAACACACAAGCCAAAAATGCAAAGGGGCTTATACAGATGCATGCCAAAGCCGACCCACAACTATGGACAGAACTTAAAACATTGGCAAAATAAGCATGAAGATTCACAAGGCTAAGCTAAAACATGCTAGAATAAGGGTTTACAAACCTAAGGCATGTTAAGGCAATAAAATGGCATTAAAAGGTAGGTATGCTAAGCATGCAATGGTGTAACCAAAAACCCAATAAAACAACGAGGCATATTATGAATAATTAGCCACAAAAATCATGCCAAGGCATGGTCAACATGAAGCTTAGCTAGGTGCTTCCCCTCAAGAGGCCAAGTGGTCCATTTCAAGGACAACAAGAGAAGGGGGTGCCCTCTCCTTCTTTGGACTTCAAGGCAGCCTCCTTACCACTGAATATCCTCAAAGATTAGTGGTGCAGGAGGCCCAAACACCAAAGTCTCGAGCTTAACACAAAACAACCAAACTGGGGCCTCTCAAGGCCTAAAGGGGTCAAACCACCTCCAAACACACAAACAACCATAAACACACTAATTTAGAGGGCTAAAAAAAGAACTTTTTGTATTATAGCCTAAGCAAAAAAAGTTCTAAGATAAGGCAAAACAGTATGCAAGAATGGGGAATAAAGGGACTAGTTTCCTTACCCTTGAAGACCCCTTGCAACAATGGTGGACCAAGCAGCTTCTTTAGGTTGAAACCAGCTTCAAAACCTCAAAAACAACCCTCAAGAGGTTCTCAGCTCCAAGGGCATGGTGAATGGTGGGTGCTTTGTGAGCAAAAGTAGACAAACACACACACTAAGGCCCAAAAATGAGAGAGAAGGTAATAGAGATAGAATTATATCAACCTAAACCTAAAACCAGAGCTCTCCAAAATGTTTTTCTTCTCTCAAGTGTCTAACCTAAGAGCTAAGAGAGGAGGCTCCTCTATGAAGAGCCAATCTTATAAAGCTTACAAGGTAAGCTTAACAAGGAAGCCATCCCTCCATACACGGTATGGAGGGGAACAAAATGACCAACAGCTGTCTAAAAAATAATCCTGCAAAGCAGATGAAACAGTGTACGGCTGCTCAAAATTGCCAATTTTGACAAAATGGGGCTGCCGACTGGCAACAAAGAATGCCGACCGGCAATATACATTGCAGATGGCAAACAAAACACACAGCCGGTGCCTCTGCCATGGCCGTGATGTGTGGGGAATGCTCCAAGGCAATTCCCATGTCCCTACAGGAAAAACAACAAGTGTTTGGTGCAAAAACCAAACACTAAACAGTCGAGTTCGGAGATCCTACATGGCAAGGCGCGTAGCCGAGACCTCTGGGAACTCCAAACGAACACACAACAGGGGTATCAACGGGTGGTTTCAAACGTGACGTCAAGTCTTGAGGAACAGTCAAAATGAGTGTTACACAGATAAAGCCGAATAGATTGAAATAATCTATCAACGCCATTGCCCAAGGCGGGACTTGATCGTTCCGAAATCGATTTGTGAGCCGGCTGGCAACCAAGCCGAAAATGATTCATTAATCTATCCCGCCCTTGCCCCAAAGTGGGCCTGAATCTTCGGAAATGCGATTCACGAGCCGGCTGGGGCACACTAAGTCGAGTAGATTGAATAATCTATAACGCCGTTGCCTAGGCGGGCATGAAATCATTTGAGTCGTTCGTGAGCCGGCTGGGGCAGAATAAGCCACAAATAGATTGAAATAATCTTACACGCCCTTGCCCAGCTGGATTTTGATCGTTCTGAATCGATTCGTGAGCCGGCAATGGGCACCTAAAGCCGAATGGATTCATTAAATCTATCATGCCCTTGCCCCAGGCGGGCATGATCATTCTGAAGTCGATTTTGTGAGCCGACTAGGGCAGATAAGCCGAATAAGATTGATAATTATCAGCCTTGCCAGGCTGGGCCATGGATATTTCGGGCACCGGCAGGTCTATCCAGTCGGTGCTGAGCGATTGAGGTTTTCACAATTAATGAAATTGCCTCGAGAGCCTCGTGAAGGATAAATGATTATGGGAACAATTTTTATGAATTACAAGTAAAACACTGACTCCAGCTTTTAGAAGGAATCGTGTGAATGTCGAACAGACTTTTGTTTAACAGCAGAGGGTAATGAAGCGAAGACGCTAGCTTGAGCTAGGTGGAGACATGCATCGAGGTGGTAAACCCTTCGCGCGCCGGGTACGGAGTTCCCCAGGGATCGAGAGAGGCGTCAGTCTCCTCGCGTCGAAGCAGGTCGCCCAGGTGGGACAAGCAGTCGCAGGGTAGGTCTTCTCACCTCAGAGTTTGAGAAGGGATTGACTCGAATCCCGTGCCCAATTAAGCTTTACGTGTTGTTGGGGAATAAGACCCATGACAGAGGCGGATTCGATTGTGCTGCCCAAATGTAGCGTTGAGTTTGGTCGACAAAATTTTTCCCTCTGAGGTCAGCATTGGATGGTAGGTTCCATCAAGACTACGGGGTATTTCGCGAAAGGCATTCACAGGACAGTGAAGGGGCTTTACACTGCCTATGAAATCGGCTTGCGGTTGCGCGCTTGCCCGCCGAGAGATGGGAGAAAAAAGAGGAACGTATTCGAAGTTTGGAGGCTCGCAGCGGAGCGAAGTTTGAAACCGTACATACAATATCCACGTGCCTGTAAAAGAAAATAAACTTAACAGGTACGATATGTTACAACATGTATGACAATGCAAAAATGGATGCAATGATATGCAATATATACAAATAATGTATGAATATGCAAAATAAAGATGCAATGTAATTGAAACCAATGCAACTATATGCAAAGCAATTGAATCATGAATCCAATCGTGAGCGGTTCGAACACGCCCATTCAAATAGATTGATGGAGGTAACAAGTTCGTCTACCAATAGAAACGGTCCCACTGAACTATGAGTAATGTAGAACGGACACAAGAACTAAGTATTTTGGGGGGGGAAGACATAAGTGGGGAACGACGCCGCTGGGGAAAGGACTACGATCCCCAATGCCGGATGCAAAATTACACTACAATGATAGCTGGGGAGATGGCAATGGACATGGCACGCGCGCCAAACCAAAATCTTGCCTAGGCCAAGCATGTACGACATACAAGCACCGTCTAACATAAGAACGGTCCACTGAACTAGCTTCGACACGAGAAGTAATGGGCACATACCAGAACCAAGCTCAATCATGGAAAGCCAACGGCCATAGATGGAAGGTGATGTAGTGGAAATGCATGCAAATTACAGTGCGAATGTGTACTGGGATGGAAAAAGATACGAGGATCATGGCTGCAAGGCCAAAACCAATCTTGCCTAAGGAAAGGCATGTACGGCATAACATGCCAGATCTAATCATAGAACGGTCCATTGAACTACTGTCTTCGACACGAGAAGTAATGAGCAACATACCAGACCAAGCT
>NW_021025249.1:1758602-1795025 GCF_004153795.1 Camellia sinensis
TTTGCCAGTATTGAAAATAAAAGGAGTGGGCGCTTCGCGTAAATAAATAATCACTCATGTGTGGTGGGATAAGTGGGGATGTTAGTTAGAGAGCCTGGAGTTCGACCGATCTTGGTCTTGCCATGGAGCGCGGCAGAGGATCCATCCATATGGGAAGTAGGGCGTCCAAAAGTTGGCATGAATCTTCAAGTCGTCGAACAGATCACCCCGAAAGGAAAGGCAACGACCGTTGGATTTTTATCCTTCCTTGTCCTGGATCATTGCCTTGACATTGTCAATGGTATCAGGGGAGGACTTGGGTACAGTTGGCTCAAGGCATTGCAAACCGCGGAGGACTTTCGGGTGACAGGAGTTGATTCGGCGCTGCCACTTTACCAATGCGTCTTCTTCTTTTTCTAGCTTTTGAGTTTGGAAATGGGTATTGTAATGCTCAAATGCAAGTTGCGTTTATGTAACAACTGCGTGATTAAATAAAAATTGTAGTGCTCAAATGCGGGTTGTGTTTATGAAACAACTGTTTGATCAAATAAAAAACTTTATTTCGAACATTTGCGCCTTATTTTGAATTTTTTATATGCATAGTTAAGCACCTTATTTGCGTCTTATTCTGAATTTTCTATATGCTCAGTTAAGCACCTTATTTCTGATGTTGGCGAGTTTTGTTTTGTTCGTGCCAAAGAGTACTCCGAATCCGGAGAATTGAATCGGCCCTAAGGCGTTATGCACAAAAGGGGGCTTCGAATCCAGAGATTTTGTTTGGCCAATCATGATATCCATGAAGGGCGTTTCGAATCTATAGTCTTAGTCGGCCCTAAGGTCTCATGCACCAAAGGGGGCTCCGAATCTGGAGACTTTGTTTGGCCAATCGTGATATCCACAAAGGGCGCTCCGAATCCAGAGTCTTAATCGGCCCTAAGGTGTCATGCACCGAAGGGGGCTCCGAATTCGGAGACTTTAATCAGTCCTAAGGTGTCATGCACCAAAGGGGGCTCCGAATGCGGAGACTTTTTTTGGCCAATCGTGATATCCACGAAGGGCGCTCCGAATCCGGAGTCTTAGCGGCCCTAAGGTGTCACGCACCGAAGGGGCTCCGAATCCGGAGACTTTTAATCAGCCCTAAGGTGTCATGCACCAAAGGGGGCTACGAATCCGGAGACTTTGTTTGGCCAATCGTGATATCCACGAAGGGCGCTCCGAATCCGGAGTCTTAGTCGCCCTAAGGTCTCATGCACCGAAGGAGGCTACGAATCCAGAGACTTTAATCGGCCCTATGGTGTCATGCACCAAAGGGGGCTCCGAATTCGGAGACTTTGTTTGGCCAATAGTGATATCCACGAAGGGCGCTCCGAATCCGGAGTCTTAGTCGGCCCTAAGGTGTCATGCACCAAAGGGGGCTCCGAATTCGGAGACTTTAATCGGCCCTAAGGTCTCATACAGCAAAGGAGGCTCCGAATCCGAAGACTGTTTGGCCAATCGTGATATCCACGAAGGGTGCTCCGAATCCGGAGTCTTAGTTGGCCCTAAGGTGTCATGCACCGAAGGGGGCTCCGAATCGGGAGAGTTTTAATCGGCCCTAAGGTGTCATGCACCAAAGGGGGCTCTGTATCCGGAGACTTTGTTTGGCCAATCGTGATATCCACGAAGGGCGCTCCGAATCCGGAGTCTTAGCCGGCCCTAAGGTGTCATGCACCGAAGGGGGCTCCGAATCCGAAGGCTTTGTTTGGCCAATCATGATATCCATGAACGGCGCTCCGAATCCGGACTCTTAGTCGGCCCTCAGGTGTCATGCACCGAAGGGGGCTCCGAATCTGGAGAGTTTAATCGGCCCTAAGGTGTCATGCACCAAAAGGGGGCTCCGAATCCGACACCAAAGGGGGCTCCGAATCCGGAGACTTTGTTTGGCCAATCGTGATATCCACGAAGGGCGTTCTGAATCCGGAGTCTTAGTCGGCCCTAAGGTATCATGCACCATAGGGTCCTCCGAATCCGGAGACTTTGTTTGGCCAATCGTGATATCCCCGAAAGGCGCTCTGAATCCACAGTCTTAGTCGGCCCTAAGGTGCCATGCACTAAAGGCGGCTCCGAATTCGGAGACTTTAATCGGCCCTAAGGTGTCATGCACCAAAGAGGCTTCGAATCCGGAGACTTTGTTTGGCCAATCGTGATATCTACGAAGGGCGCTCCGAATCCAGAGTCTTAGTCGGCCCTAAGGTGTCATGCACCGAAGGGGGCTCCGAATCCGGAGACTTTAATCGGTCCTAAGGTGTCATGCACCAAAGGGGCCTCCGAATGCGGAGACTTTGTTTGGCCAATCGTGATATCCACGAAGGGCGCTCCGAATTCGGAGTCTTAGCGGCCCTAAGGTGTCATGCACCAAAGGGGGCTCCGAATCCGGAGACTTTTAATCATCCCTAAGGTGTCATACACCAAAGGGGGCTCTGAATCCGGAGACTTTGTTTGGCCAATCGTGATATCCACGAAGTGCGCTCCGAATTCGGAGTCTTAGTCGGCCCTAAGGTGTCGTGCACTGAAGGGGGCTACGAATCCGGAGACTTTAATCGGCCCTAAGGTGTCATGCACCAAATGGGGCTCTGAATTCGAAGACTTTGTTTGGCCAATAGTGATATCCACGAAGGGTGCTCCGAATCTGGAGTCTTAGTCGGCCCTAAGTTGTCATGCACCAAAGGGGCTCCGAATTCGGAGACTTTAATCGGCCCTAAGGTGTCATACACTAAAGGAGGCTCCGAATCCGGAGACTGTTTGGCCAATCGTGATATCCACGAAGGGTGCTCCGAATCTGGAGTCTTAGTTGGCCCTAAGGTGTCCCACACCGAAGGGGGCTCCGAATCCAGAGAGATTTAATTGGCCCTAAGGTGCCGTGCACCAAAAGGGGCTCCGAATCCGGAGACTTTGTTTGGCCAATCGTGATATCCACGAAGGGCGCTCCGAATCCGGAGTCTTAGCCGGCCCTAAGGTGTCATGCACCGAAGGGGGCTCCGAATCCGAAGACTTTGTTTGGCCAATCATGATATCCACGAACGGCGCTCCGAATCCGGAGTCTTAGTCGTCCCTAAGCTGTCATGCACCGAAGGGGGCTCCGAATCTGGAGAGTTTAATCGGCCCTAAGGTGTCATGCACCAAAGGGGGCTCCGAATCCGACACCAAAAGGGCCTCCAAATCCGGAGACTTTGTTTGGCCAATCGTGATATCCATGAAAGGCGCTCTGAATCCGGTGTCTTAGTCGGCCCTAAGGTATCATGCACCATAGGGGCCTCTGAATCCGGAGACTTTGTTTGGCCAATCGTGATATCCACGAAAGGCGCTCTGAATCTGGAGTCTTAGTCGGCCCTAAGGTGTCATGCACTAAAAGGGGCTCCAAATTCGGAGACTTTAATCGGCCCTAAGGTGTCATGCACCAAGGGGGCTCCGAATCCGGAGACTTTGTTTGGCCAATCGTGATATCCACGAAGGGCGCTCCGAATCCGGAGCCTTAGTCGGCCCTAAGGTCTCATGCACCGAAGGGGCTCCGAATCTAGAGAATTTAATCGGCCCGAAGGTGTCATGCACCAAAAGGGGCTCCGAATTCAGAGACTTTGTTTGGCCAATAGTGATATCCACGAAGGGCGCTCCAAATCCGGTGTCTTAGTCGGCCCTAAGGTGTCATGCACCAAAGGGGGCTCCGAATTCGGAGACTTTAATCGGCCCTAAGGTGTCATACACCAAAGGGGGCTCCGAATCCGGAGTCTTAGTTGGCCATAAGGTGTCATGCACCGAAGGGGGCTCCGAATGCGGAGACTTTAATCGGCCCAAAGGTGTCACGCACCAAAGGGGGCTCCGAATCCAGAGACTTTGTATGGCCAATCGTGATATCCACGAAGGGCCCTCCGAATCCTGAGTCTTAGTCGGCCCTAAGGTGTCAGGCACCGAAGGAGGCTCCGAATCCGGAGACTTTTAATCAGCCGTAAGGTGTCATGCACCAAAGGGGGCTCTGAATCTGGAGACTTTGTTTGGCCAATCGTGATATCCACGAAGGGCGCTCCGAATCCGGAGACTTTAATCGGCCCAAAGGTGTCACGCACCAAAGGGGGCTCCGAATTCGGAGACTTTAATCGGCCCTAAGGTGTCATGCACCAAAGGGGCTCCGAATCCGAAGACTTTGTCTGGCCAATCGTGATATCCACAAAGGGTCCTCCGAATCCGGAGTCTTATTCGGCCCTAAGGTGTCATGCATCGAAGGAGGCTCCGAATCCGGAGACTTTTAATCAGCCGTATGGTGTCATGCACCAAAGGGGGCTCCGAATCCGGAGACTTTGTTTGGCCAATCGTGATATCCACGAAGGGCGCTCCGAATCCGGAGTGGTAGTCGGCCCTAAGGTGTCATGCACCGAAGGGGGCTCTGAATCCGGAGACTTTTAATCGGCCCTAAGGTGTCATGCACCAAAGCGGGCTCCGAATCCGGAGGCTTTGTTTGGCCAATCGTCACATCCATGAAGGGCGCTCCGAATCCGGAGTCTTAGTCGGCCCTAAGGTGTCATGCACGGATGGGGGTTCCGAATCCGGAGACTTTAATCGGCCCGAAGGTGTCATGCACCAAAGGGGGCTCCGAATCCGAAGACTTTGTTCGGCCAGTCTTGATATCCACGAAGGGCGCTCCGAATCCGGAGTCTTAGTCGGCCCTATGGTGTCATGCATTGAAGGGGGCTCCGAATGCGGAGACTTTAATTGGCCCTAAGGTGTCATGCACCAAAGGGGGCTTTGAATCCGGAGACTTTGTTTGGCCAATCGTGATATCCACAAAGGGCTCCCCGAATCCGGAGTCTTAGTCGGCCCTAAGGTGTCATGCACCACAGGGGGCTCAGAATCCGGAGACTTTAATCGACCCTAAGGTGTCATACACCAAAGGGGGCTCCGAATCCGGAGTCTTTTTTTGGCCAATCGTGATATCCACGAAGGGCACTCCGAATCCGGAGTCTTATTCGGCCCTATGGTGTCATGCACTGAGGGGGGCTCCAAATGCGGAGACTTCAATTGGCCCCAAGGTGTCATGCACTAAAGGGGGCTCCGAATCCGGAGACTTTTAATCATCCCTAGGGTGTCAAGCACCAAAGGGGGCTCCGAATCCGGAGACTTTGTGTGGCCAATCGTGATATCCACGAAGGGCACCCCGAATCCGGAGTCTTATTCGGCCCTATGGTGTCATGCACTGAGGGGGGCTCCAAATGCGGAGACTTCAATTGGCCCCAAGGTGTCATGCACTAAAGGGGGCTCCGAATCCGGAGACTTTGTTTGGCCAATCGTGATTTCCACGAAGGGCGCCCCGAATCTGGAGTCTTAGTCGGCCCTAAGGTGTCATGCACCGAAGGGGGCTCCGAATCCGGAGACTTTTAATCGGCCCTAAGGTGTCATGCACCAAAGGGGGCTCCGAATCCGGAGGTTTTGTTTGGCCAATCGTGATATCCACGAAGGGCACTCCAAATCCGAAGTCTTAGTCGGCCCGAAGGTGTCATGCATCGAAGGGGGCTCCGAATATGGAGACTTTAATCGGCCCTAAGGTGTCATGCACCAAAGGGGCTCCGAATCCGGAGACTTGTTTGGCCAATCGTGATATCCACGAAGGGCGCTTCGAATCGGGAGCCTTAGTCGGCCCTAAGGTGTAATGCACCAAAGGGGGCTCTGAATCCGGAGACTTTAATCGGCCCTAAGGTGTCATGCACCAAAGGGGGCTCCGAATCCGGAGACTTTGTTTGGCCAATCGTGATATCCACGAAGGGCACCCCGAATTCGGAGTCTTAGTCTGCACTAAGGAGTCGTGCACCACAGGGGGCTCGGAATCTGGGGACTTTAATCGACCCTAAGGTGTCATACACCGAAGGGGGCTCCGAATTAGGAGACTGGTTGGCCAATCGTGATATCCACGAAGGGCGCTCCGAGTACGGAGTCTTGCTCGGCCCTAAGGTGTCATGCACCGAAGGGGGCTCCGAATCCGGAGAGTTTTAATGGGCCCTAAGGTGTCATGCAGCAAAGGGGGATCCGAATCTAGAGACTTTGTTTGGCCAATCGTGATATCCGCGAAGGGCGCTCGGAATCCGGAGTCTTAGCCGGCCCTAAGGTGTCATACACCGAAGGGGGCTCCGAATCCGGAGACTTTGTTTGGCCAATCGTGATATCCGCGAAGGGTGCTCCAAATCCGGAGTCTTAGTCGACCCTAAGGTGTCATGCACCGAAGGGGGCTCCGAATCCGGAGACTTTATTTGGCCCTAAGGTGTCATGCACCAAAGGGGGCTCCGAATCCGAAGAATTTAATCGGCCGTAAGGTGTTTTGCACCAAAAGGGGCACCGAATCCGTAGACTTTGTTTGGCCAATCGTGATATCCACGAAGGGTGCTCCGAATCCGTAGTTTTAGTCGGCCTTAAGTTATCATGCACCAAAGGGGCTCCGAAACTGAAGACTTTGTTTGGCCAATCATGATATCCACGAAAAGCGTTCCGAATTCGGAGTCTTAGTCGGCCCTATGGTGTCATGCACTGAAGGGGGCTCCGAATTCGGAGACTTTAATCGGCCCTAAGGTGTCTTGCACCAAAGGGGGCTCCGAATTCGGAGACTTTGTTTGGCCAATCGTGATATCCACGAAGGGCGCTCCGAATCCGGAATCTTAGTCGGCCCTAAGGTGTCACGCACCGAAGGGGGCTCCGAATCCGGAGACTTTAATCGGTCCTAAGGTGTCATGCACCAACGGGGGCTCTGAATCCGGAGACTTTGTTTGCCCAATCGTGATATCCACGAAGGGCCCTCCGAATCCGGAGTCTTAGTCGACCCTAAGGTGTCATGCACCGAAGGAGGCTCCGAATCCGGAGACTTTTAATCAGCCGTAATGTGTCATGCACCAAAGGGGGCTCCAAATTCGGAGACTTTGTTTGGCCAATCGTGATATCCACGAAGGGCGCTCCGAATCCGGAGTGGTAGTCGGCCCTAAGGTGGCATGCACCGAAGGGGGCTCTGAATCGGGAGACTTTTAATCGGCCCTAAGGTGTCATGCACCAAAGGGGGCTCCGAATCCGGAGGCTTTGTTTGGCCAATCGTCATATCCCTGAAGGGCACTCCGAATCCGGAGTCTTAGTCGGCCCTAAGGTGTCATGCACGGATGGGGGTTTCGAATCCGGAGACTTTAATCGGCCCCAAGGTGTCATGCACCAAAGGGGGCTCCGAATCCGGAGACTTTGTTCGGCCAGTCTTGATATCCACGAAGGGCGCTCCGAATCCGGAGTCTTAGCGGCCCTAAGGTGTCATGCACCAAAGGGGGCTCCGAATCTGGAGAATTTAATCGGCCCTAAGGTGTCATGCACCAAAGGGGGCTCCGAATCCGGAGACTTTGTTCGGCCAGTCTTGATATGCACGAAGGGCGCTCCGAATCCGGAGTCTTAGCGGCCCTAAGGTGTCATGCACCAAAGGGGGCTCCGAATCTGTTGAATTTAATCGGCCCTAAGGTGTCATGCACCAAAGGGGGCTCCCAATCCGAAGACTATTTGGCCAATCGTAATGCCCACGAAGGGCACTCCTAATCCAGAGTGTTAGTCGGCGCTAAGGTGTCATGCCCTGAAGGGGGCTCCAAAACCGGAGGCTTTTAATCGGCCCCAAGGTGTCATGCACCAATGGGGGCTCCAAATCCGGAGGCTTTGTTTGGCCAATCGTGATATCCACGAAGGACGCTCCAAATCCGGAGTCTTAGTCGGCCCTAAGGTGTCATGCACCGAAGGGGGCTTTGAATCTGGAGACTTTGTTTGGCCAATCTTGATATCCACGAAGGGCGCTCCAAATCCGGAGTCTAAGTCGGCCCTAAGGTGCCATGCACCGAAGTGGGCTCCAGATCCGGAGACTTTAATCGGCCCAAAGGTGTCATGCACCAAAGGGGGTTCCGAATTCGGAGACTTTAATCGCCCCTAAGGTGTCATGCACCAAAGGGGGCTCCGAATCTGGAGACTTTGTTTTCCCAATCGTGATATCCACGAAGGGCGCTCCGAATCAGGAGTCTTAGTCGGCCCTAAGGTGTCATGCACCGAAGGGGGCTCCGAATCCGGAGACTTTAATCGGCCCTAAGGTGTCATGCACCAAAGGGGGCTCCGAATCCGGAGACTTTGTTTGGCCAATCCTGATATCCACGAATGACGCTCCGAATCCGGAGTCTTTGTCGGCCCTAAGGTGTCATGCACCGAAGGGGGCTCCGAATCCGGAGACTTTTAATCGGCCTTAAGGTGTCTTGCACCAAAGGGGGCTCCGAATCTAGAGGCTTTGTTTGGCCATTCGTCATATCCACGAAGGGCGCTCCGAATCCGGAGTCTTAGTCGGCCCTAAGGTGTCATGAACCGATGGGGGTTCCGAATCCGGAGACTTTAATCGGCCCTAAGTTGTCATGCACTAAAGGGGGCTCCGAATCCGGAGACTTTGTTCGGCCAGTCTTTATATGCATGAAGGGCGCTCCGAATCCAGAGTCTTAGTCAGCCGTAAGGTGTCATGCACCAAAGGGGGCTCCGAATCTGGAGAATTTAATCGGCCCTAACGTGTCATGCACCAAAGGGGGCTCCGAATCCGTAGACTATTTGGCCAATCGTGATGTCCACGAAGGGCACTCCTAATCCAGAGTCTTAGTCGGCTCAAAGGTGTCATGCCCTGAAGGGGGCTCCGAAACCGGAGGCTTTCAATCGGCCCTAAGGTGTCATGCACCAATGGGGGCTCCAAATCCGGAGGCTTTGTTTGGCCAATCGTGATATCCACGAAGGACGCTTCAAATCCGGAGTCTTTGTCGGCCCTAAGGTGTCATGCACCGAAGGGGGCTTTGAATCTGGAGACTTTGTTTGGCCAATCGTGATATCCACGAAGGGCACTCCAAATCCGGAGTCTTAGTCGGCCCTAAGGTGCCATGCACCGAAGTGGGCTCCGTATCCGGAGACTTTAATCGGCCCAAAGGTGTCATGCACCAAAGGGGGCTCCGAATTCGGAGACTTTATTCGCCCCTGAGGTGCCATGCACCAAAGGGGGCTCCGAATCCGGAGACTTTCTTTGGCCAATCGTGATATCCACGAAGGGCGCTCCGAATCCGGAGTCTTAGTCGGCCCTAAGGTGTCATGCACCAAAGGGGGCTCCGAATCCGGAGACTTTAATCGGCCCTAAGGTGTCATGCACCAAAGGGGGCTCCGAATCCAGAGACTTTGTTTGGCCAATCGTGAAATCCACGAAGGCTGCTTCGAATCCGGAGTCTTAGTCGGCCCTAAGTTGTCATGCACCGAAGGGGGCTCCGAATTCGGAGACTTTAATTGGCCCTAAGGTGTCATGCACCAAAGGGGGCTCCGAATCCGGAGTCTTTGATAGATGAATGGAGCCACAAAGAAAAATTGTTTACATTGCAGAAGTGAGACATATACAAGTATCAAAGTCCATTGATCGGGTCAGTGATAGGGTTTTTGATTAAGTCTCTGCTTGTGCCGATTGGGGGGAGCCACGGATTTCTTCAATGCCATGGGCTGTCGGGAAGCACACATGCTGCTGATAAGTGCTTGGAACAGCCTTCATCATATGTATCCACGTTCGCCCCATGATGACATTATACGGCGAAGGGGGTTTTACGACCAGAAATTCTACTTCGACCGTTTTGGAACCCGCTCGAACAGGTAGTTTGATCTTCCCTAACGGATATTCGGGATTCATATTAAAGCTGAACAATGGGTAAGGCGACAGAGACAGATCTGACTTGTTGAGGCCGAGTTTGATGAAAGTTTGGTAGTACATTACCTCTGAAGTACTCCCCGGGTCTATGAGAATGCGTTTGATGGTGAACCGATTTATGCATAATTTAATGACCAACGGATTGATGTGGGAAGCTGTTGTGCCGCTAAGATCGGAGTCATTGTAAGTAATTGTCGTAGCTTCTTTGGGCCATTCAGTTGGAATACGTTGCTTTTGGGGGATTGGATGCGATTGAATTGTGTGCACGGCTGGGGGTTCAGGCAGGCTGTAGATCATATGGATCACGCCAAGTGGAGGTGAGTCCTGCCTCAAGGCCAGTGCCGTGGTTGGCTTTCCTTTTCTCACGTACTGTTGCAGTCGGCCGTCTTGCACCAGTTCTTCCAGGTGATCTTTTCATGTGTAAGAACTCTCCGTTTCGTGGCCGTGATCTTTGTGATATTCGCACCGCCTATCCCTTCTTTGCATGTCGGGCGGCCCCACCATCTTTGATGGCCATTTGAAGAATGGAAGGTGTTGGACTTTGGTCATTATTGCAGCGATCGGTTCTGACAACTCTGTGTACTTCTTGTCGGCACGTCTCGAACGCCTACTGTCGACTTGTAGTTGTTCATTCGTCCGGTGGGAGCATTGATCGCTTGATCGACAAGTATCCCACTTTTTGTCTCATTTAGCGCGTTACCGAGGCTCTGGGCTAGGAGGTGGTGCGGAACTTATTGGTTGAGCAATTTCGAAGGGGGCCGTTTTGTTGGACACTTGGCCGGTTTTTATTCTCAAGGCATCGTCTTCCACCTTGCAATACTCTTCAACTTTCTTCATCAATGCCCAGACTGTTTTGGGAGGTCTTCTAGTGAGGGAACTGCGAAGGGGATTGTCAAGATGTAGTCCCATTTTGAAGGCGGTGATGGCCATGGAGTCGTTGCAAGCGTCGTCGACGAGGTTGAAGCACTCCCAATAGCGCTGAATACACTCTGAGCATTTCTCCTCACTGAATCTGCATAGCCTAGAGAGAGTCAGCCTGTTTCAGCTGCACCTCGTTGGTGATGAACCTGGCCCTGAAGGATTTCTGTAATTGATGGAAGCTTTTGATCGAGGCTGTCTCCAACTTGTAATACCACCCGACAGCTAACGGCCCCAGGCTGCTAGGGAATATTCGGCACATGAGGGCTTCGTTGTCTGCATGCAATGTCATGGCCTGCTTGTAGTGACGGATATGATCAGTAGGGTCTGATTTTCTGTCGCAAAGAGTGAATGATGGAGCTTTGAACTTCTTAGGCAGAGTCGCCCTTGCAATCCGTCGGAGAAAAGGATCGTGCTGGTCTTCCTCGTCTGAACTGCTCCTCCTACGCTTGTTCCTTGTATGCAGACTCTTTTCGGAGGAGCTGGAAGTTTTGAATCATCCCTTCTTGTTGAGCTCTGTGGTTAATGAGTTGGAGTCGCTCTCGGTATCCTTTGGTCGGGCTCGAGGTCGTTGTCTATCGGCCCTCGGAGGTCGTTCGGGATCTTGGCGCATGGCTTTTCTCGATTTTGCGACTTCGAGGGCCAAATCTTGACGGAGACGTTCGTTTTCAGCGATCATGTTCTCCAGCCTTTCTTCATTCTGCTTTGCTTGTTCGATGATCGCTTGCATTGTCTCTTGCGCTGAGGTCGTTGGTGAGTCGAAGTTCAAGGCGTGTCTTGTAGCGATGGTTTCTTTTCCAAGCATATTTGTTGGAATGAGGTTATCTCCCTATGCGGTCTCGTCAATGGCTACCGGAGGATCTTCAGTCACGCCTGCCATGGATCTATTTGAGTATTTCCACAGACAGCGCCAATTGTGGAGAAGTGGTTCAGAAATACTCTTCAGATCCTGGGAGACGCTAATGATCCTCAGCTAGTCACCTGAAAAGATACAAGCACTCCGGTCGGGGGTGCCGGAATTAGCACTCTAACGGACAAGTTAGTTCAGACACTCAGGGTAGCTTACTTTCTAAAAATTGTGAAGTGATTCTTACATCCCTTTCTATAACCGTTGTTCCTGTATTTATACCTGTTCTTCTTGATCCTCAGGGCCAGGGCCTACTTTTTAATCATTGTCCTTTCCTTTATTCGGCCCTAAGTACTTATTCTTTATTCGGCACATATATTCTATTCGGCTCCCCGCTCTCATAGGATATAGCCGATTAATATCAGTCTTCCAAAGATACATACCATCTGATCTTTCCCTTATTCGGCCCCCACAAAGGTAACACAAGATGTAAATAAATGCAATAAGTGCGATGATATGATACACGTTACAAGTAATATAGTGCATGATGTTTAGGGAATGCAATAAACAAGCAAAGCAGTGCTTTAGAAATCACCTCATGCGGCTAGTGGCCAATGAACCGCTCTACTCTGATAGGGATCTCCCTCTTGTGTTCTTCAAACTCTTACCTTGTTTCTTCGAACTCTTACCTTTAACTTGCAGTACAAAGGTCCTCAATTGCTGATAGGGAGCGACATCTGCATGTAGAAGCTACAGACGCTGCTTTGCTTCCTAATCATATTCACAACTTTCCCTATTTTCCAACGGGGTGATACACTAGGTTGGCTCAGTATCCAGAATTGAGGCGCATGCATGCTATCTCAATCTATGGGGCTGCCATACAGATTTAGAGCCGGGAATAGACCCCTGGGTATTCAAACCAGACTTTAGTCTCGAAAAATTCAAACTTTTGTGTTCTAGGCATCGCCATTCGAACTGTAGTTTCCACCGTCGCGGTTGATTCTCCTAGGAATCATTACAAACACAGCAAAGATGCATCTGACAGGGAATGGTGTTCGGGGATAGCACTTTGATTGCAATTCTAGCTTGAAGCAGGCTTGAGCTTGAACTTGTGGTAGAGGTTAACTCATACTCCAGAGAAATGACAAGGCCTGAAAAGGTGTCTCCGGAAGCACTCCCGGAAATTGCTGAAGTTGAAACAAACTCAAACGCTTCAATTTTCCCTTTTTTCTTTACTTTGCAGCCTGGAACCTACCTAGCTTCAGATAGGTCCTTGTTCTATTGTTCTCTCTTTGGGTTGGGGTTCGACCCTGCAGTTTATGAAAGGAAGAATCTTGTTTGTTTTACATCCTGTTGGCAATGGCACGGCACGGCACTCTGAGCACAAAAGATTTATTTTTGAAATTGAACCAAGAATGAGTTCTCAACCGGGTATTGAGCCTACGATTAACCAAAGTCAAAACGGCTCAACAAAGGAAAACCAAAGTAAAACAATCTAAGCACATCTATTTACACTTAAAATAACTCAAAACAAGAATCAAACAAACAAAGCAATAGGCACAACACTTAGATGCTTGGTCTTCCATTGACGAGAGACCTCTCGGTTCACGGGAAGCCCACTGCTTCACCAGGTGTTGTTTCCCACCCTTTCTCATTTGTGATTCTCAACTGACTTTAGCATTCATCTCTTTTTTTTTTTTTTTTTCTGAAAAAGCCCTTTCCTCACTTTTTCTCTCAATGCACATCTCTCTATTCTTTAATCTGTCTTATTTTTTTATCCCTTCCCAAGTGTGGTTGCCCGATAAGCTGAAAATTGTGGACCCTTGCTCCTAGTACCCTGCTAGATTCTCCTTCTTTCGCTCACAACTGGTGAGCTTTCCCGCAAAGGGGTTATGGTGCGACTAGACGTGCAGCAAATCTGCAACTAATATCGGTTAACGCTGCCCTCAGCCAGTTTGGGCATGATTAGACCTGTCTAGATAAGGGAGTGGAATACCCTACTATATTTCTAGTTCATGCTTCGCACTTGGCTCGATACTTTACTATTTGGAGGATGAAAGAGCGCTTGGCTTCATGCTACTAACCTCAATTGTGCTCTTCTGGCGAGTGCATTGATAATGGGAAAAGGCAGAAAACTGACTCAACTGTACCCCTAGTTCATCATTGTGACCTTTTTTTTTTTGTTTTTGGCATTCTGCTAAAATAATTTTGATCAACATGAGAGTTAGATTAACATGCTTGTTCAATTTTCTGATTTGAAATCATGTAAGTCAAACTATGAGCACTGAATTTTTTTCTTTTTTGGGTCCAAGAAATGGTCCGATTTTGGGAAAAATGGAATAATTTCTGAGAAAATTAGTCAATTTCACTAAAATTCCTCAAAACTATTTTTGCAAATGGCCATTACCCAACTAACACAGAATTAACTATTGAGATGCACAGCCTCAGATCTAAACTTGATTTGTCTTGCAGTTGAATCTTCTAACAGAATAGGACAACCGATTTTGCATGAAGATGAGCCCATTGGATATGGATAGGATAGCCGAGTTAAACAAGGACCAACCAATCAACATGGATGAGACCAACAAGCTGAAAATGGTTGGGGCCAAACTTCAAGATGAAGTTGCCTACGTATCCCAAAGATGAGAATCAGGCCATACGTAGTTCATGGGGGTTAAGGTGCACTCGGGTATTAACACTCTCCTTTTATGCTCTAACTTTTGCCAAAGCTGCCCTTCTGCGTTTTCAACCTTACGAGCTCTATTTTTCCTTTTCATTTTTCTTTGTTCTTCTTTTTCTTTTCTTCTTTTTTCTTTGTTTCTTCTTTTTTTTTCTTTTTTCTTTGTTTTTATTTCTTCTTTTTTTGTTTCTTTTCTTTTTCTTCTTGCTCTAACTTTTGCCTGGGTCGCCCCCCTGGGTTTTCGGCCCAGCGAGCCTCTCAAGGATAAAAAAGTTTAACTTGCCCATGTTGATTGGCTGTAGGATCTCTAAGCCATCGGAATCCACAGGAATGGCTGCTGTTTTTGACTAAATCGTCTTGATGATGCAAGAGCCCATCCAATTAGGTTTGCATTTGCCCAAGTGTTATGGATAGGAACTTGATTGTCTTTCAGTAATAAATTCTCTTCTCTTAGATGATGGGATTTGGCTTTCTTGCCAGTCTTCATTGGTTTGAGAAATGACCCAATTTTGAATCTTTGAGCATATCTGACCTTTTTTACCCCTAGTTGAAGGGCTACTTCTCATCTAGCT
This sequence comes from Camellia sinensis, assembly GCF_004153795.1. Classification (NCBI taxonomy): domain Eukaryota; kingdom Viridiplantae; phylum Streptophyta; class Magnoliopsida; order Ericales; family Theaceae; genus Camellia; species Camellia sinensis. Next base: position 1,773,338 of record NW_021025249.1, read on the forward strand.
ATGCAAGCTTCCGTTGATCACATCTGACCTTATTGCCCCTAGTTCAAGGGCTGCTTCAAATCCAACCACGCAAGCCTCACATTATGATTGATTGTTTGAGCATTCTGTATCAAGGGTCGAGTCTCGAGGCCGAGAGTGATCCTATGTTGTGCAATCTCAAGACCAATTTCAGGCATGTCTTTGTAGGACCACGCAAAACATTTTTTGAAATCTTTTAATAAAGCAACTAGTCGCTCATGCTCTTCTGAAGATAATGTAGAACCAATCTGAACCAAGCCAGGATCCTTCTTAGTACTCACATTAATAGACATGATTTCATTCATAAAGGGCTTAACAGGCCTCTCTTCCTCTTAGTTGATCAAATTTTTCCAAATGCTGAGCAATTCCTTTCTCTTTGTTTTCATCACAGTTTTGGAAACAGTTTTGAAATTTTTTTGGCCAATGCAATGATTTAAAGACACAGAGAAGTAAGTGGAAAAGTACTATCATTTCATTCAGATCTTTTGGTGCAACTTTCTTAATGGTAGAAACAGACTCAAAGAGTGAAAGAGACAAACAAATCAAGACAGTGATGTGATGTTGGAGTTAACACGCCTGAAATCAGCTGACTTGAACACAACATGACTGACTCAATACAACAAGATTGACTCAATACCCAGTTCAGAAAGTAAAATAAACAACATTTTCAAAGTGCTAAAAAGTGTGTGCCATCCACCATATCGAAAGTAAAATGAGCGCCATCAGCAGGTGGTTCATCTCTGATCACATAGTCACATTATCCACCCAAGTACATCAATCCAGTGCTGATAGACTTTGTAGGACTTGGCGGAGTGATGACCTTATTGTCAATCAGGCATGGAATTTCATGGCGAAGACAAAAGCAATCGTCAGTATCATGGCCGATTTATTGATGAAAGGCACAGTACTTGGCAGCTTTATACCTAATTAGAAAGGGATCAGGGAGAGGCTGAGGGTCAAAGGGCTTGAGATAGCCTTGTCCTATGAGGATTTGTAGATCTTTGGACAAGGTCATGTATAGGGGATTGAATGTGCATTTACTAGTCCTGATAGGATTGACAGAAGGGTCAGCAGTGTTGACTGGGTTTGATGATCTCTTACGGGTGTAGTATTGGAGCTAAAAGGGGTGTTTTTGGCATGGCAGCCCTTTTCATGGTTTATCCCTAGATTCAAAATGCCCCCAACCTGAATGACAAAAGTGTCATCCACAGTCTTCGCAACAACTGCAAGCACTTGCTGTTTGTTCAGCCCTTTGACCTTCAAAATCTCAATAGCCCACTGAAGCTGTTCATAATGATAAATACTTGCCCCAGCCTTGTTCTTACGACTTGTTTCAGCTTTGCCAAGGGATTGTGTGACTATATTGAAGTGAGGCCCAATTGTTATAAACATGTCGTCGCCCAGACTTAAAACAGCTTCGAGTTGGCCCTTTTCAATTGCAGCTCGCCCCAAGAATGGGAAGCCTTTTGGCATGAAATTTCTGGCATGTGATGTGGTCGATGATGGAGCCAAAATCCCAAAGGCTAAATCTGCCACAGTTCTCTGCAAATCTTCAATCATGCTCATTAGCTTAGAAGTAGTGGGTTCATGGGTTTTAGATGATTGGGGTTTAAGTGCATCCATCATACACAAGTCTGTGTTTTTTGGAATGAACAACTCAGGCTTAGGTAAATGGGCTGGGACAATATATATGCTAGGGTTGTAGGTGGGATGGCAGTGTATGGATTAGGTTGAGATGTGGAGGTAATGGGTTAAGGGTGGCCTGAGGTTCTTTTGGTGGAGTTATGATCTCTTCGTCAATAAGATCCTGAATCTTATGACAGAGGTTGATGTAAAGGTTTGTATCATGACCACGCTGTTGATGATAGGTATAGTATGTAGCCGGTCATGTCTTGGTGGAAGAGGATTTGGAAGGGGTCGGGGTTCTACAAGCTCTAGGTACCCTTTTTCTAGCAGCGTTTTCAAGGCTTGAGATAGACTCATGTAAAGGGGATGGAAATTTTAGGCTTGGGGCCGAGTTGAAGTGGTGAGTTTTTGGCTATTGATGGGAGTGGTGACCGTGTTTACTTCTAAGCATTTATGCTACCTCTGGTAGTAGCATTGGAACTGCGAACAACATTCTTCTTCAAAGGCTCATTATCTTCCACAATGATCCCTTATCTGATGGCATCCTCAAGTTGAACCCCCATTTCATGTAGCTTTGTAAAGGTAAATAGAGGTAGAACAATCAGCTCTTGCAGCAACTTGCCATGCAAATTCCGAACAACCATTCTTATATGATCCTTCTCAGAAGGTCTCGTGGTAATCCATCTAGTCACAAACTCAGAGAAACTCTCCTTCGGCTCTTGATGGGTTGCATCGAGATCAAGAGTTGTGACCTCAATCTGTATATTATAAGAGTACTGAGCAATGAATGCTTCGGCCATCTCCTCCCAATTTTGTTTGACAGAATCTTCCAACTTAGCATACAAAATGGCCGTTATACTTGACATGGTACGACCAAAGAAAGAAAGCTTCTGTGGTCTAGTTAAGCCCATCGACCGCAAGATATCAGAGAACAATTGCAAGTGGACCATCGGATCCCTGGAGCCGTCAAAACGATCAATGCGTAGCATCTTAAACCGATCCGACAATATAATTGAAGAATCAGTGTATCCATTCTCTATGTCCAGGATGGAGTTAACCCCTTGTGCTCTTTTGAACAACTTCTCTAATTTGTTGACTTTGAGCTCAGTTGGATCGACTTTGAATTCAAATGGTGCCTTGGTCTGATAAACTGGTGCTTTGGAAGCTTGTGCTGGGATTGGCTCTGTTGGATTGCCCTAGTTTTCTTGGACATTGGCAGTATTAGCAGTGGCACAGGGCACTGGGATAGCTGTGGTGGGCGCATGGGATGTAAAGGCCATTGTTGGCTGCGGTAGCTGTTGTTGTAGCCGTGTTATAACCTCGGTCTGACAGGTTGTAACCTCGTCTTGATGAACTGTGTCGCGCTGTAGTGTCTCGACTGTCTGTTACAGGTGGTGTATCGGTTCTTTCATACTGGCTGGGGGATACTGTGCCATTAGAATAGGTGATTGGTCTCGTACTAGGTTGGGAGTAGATGACTATTTCCAAATTGGACTGGACACAGTTGAGTCGATGGATGACTGTTGTAGGAACCAGATTGGTGAATTCTGTCTAATCCACCTTCGCCTTGTAACCAGTGGCAGTGAAGCAAACATTGGTTGCCCCTTTACTAGGTTCCTAACCTTACAAAGTCTATCGACACTAGTCTAGAGAACCCGGGGGATATCGAAGCCTTCTGAAGCTATGGTTCCAGGAGTACCTAGCAAAAGAGAAAACAGACAGCACCTCAGTCCAATTTCACTAAAATGGATATGATCACAGCTGTGTGACTGTACTCCACACTGAATTCTGCCTTAAAATAGATACCAACTATACCACTGATATGAAGCACCCCTGTACAGTTTCACTACAAAGCACATACCAGGTAAAGAGAGCCAAAACACCCCTATGAGGGGGCAGGGTTACCCTATACTAGCTTTGACATGATCTAGGGTTTCACTACTTCAATCATGTAGTTTAACACAATCCTGCATTGGGGTGAGCATCCTGTCTTAAGTTTGGAACAATTGCTATGGCTTTACTGTATGCAGCTAGGCCAAATGGTCAAAAATGGTACCTCAGCAAGACTACCTAATATACCTCTGTGAGACCATGAAATATCCTCTCACATGGATTATAGAGATCCAATGAAGAGATAAACTTTATCCTGGTAGACCTGCAAAGATGAGCATGATCGGCGCCACCCAACTGGGGTTGTCGGCCAGAGGCACTCCGATGGTGAAGTCAGTCCCTTGATAAACAGAATGAAGGTTTTGAAAATATAGAGTGCTTGTTGTGTAGTATAGAGAGAGATGACTTACCTCCTCTTCTGGGATGCCCCCCTTTTATATAGATGGGGGGTGTGATATTAGTTTGGGTTGGACCCATTGTAGACCTTGTTTGGGTTAACCCCAATAAGCTGATATATTTTTTTTTCCGACTCCCACAATTGCCCCAAAATTTTCATTGTAAGCGGTAGAAGGAATGAGAGTTTTTTCTGGCCAAGTTACGCTGTTTAAATAGCTGTTAGGTTTTTTGATAAAGAACACTTTGGATAAATGAATAAAATGTATGAATGAATAACTGCATGTATCCTTGAATGTATGTATAAATGTATATAAGTCAATCATAGGATAAGGGGGGTGAGCTAAAATCCAGAAAGGAATACAACCAAATCATAATGATAGGCCGCGGTATTCTAACCCCCGGGCATGGGTGCAGGCCGCAGTATTCTAACCCCCGGGCATGAGTGTGGGCCGCAGTATTCTAACCCCCATGCATGGGTTTAGGCCACGGTATTCTAACCCCCGGGTATTGGTGTAGGCCACGGTATTCTAACCCCCGGGCATGGGTGTAGGCCTTTGCTAACGGCGCATTGTGCCGAGTGCAAAGATTGCGCTGTACTTGGAGACTTTTGCTGATTTTAAGTGGCAACCAAGTGCCAATATGGCAAGGACTTTGAATAATGCATCCTGTACCGAATAAGGTAGACGTGTTAATCACCAATAATATTGGTCCTCTTGTATGGAATTGCCAAGTAGATATTGGGCCAACTATTTAATTGTCGAGTTGCTCGGTTTGCGTTTAGTCTAAGGTAGACTTGCCCCATTGCTTTCGAATGATAGGTGTTAGTCAGAAGGAATATAGATTCTCATTGCCCTATGTTGTAGGGAAGATTCGGCTTTGGTAAAATGACGGCGCATAACAATGTGTGAACTGCTGATTGCCAAATGCGAATTGCCAACTGCTAAGTGCTAACGACCGACTGCCAAGTGTGTAATGTATTGCCCCAAAACTGGCGCTTGCTTGGAGCGGTGTGAAAAGGAGCGGGAGTGTGTAACTCAAGTAAATGTCGTTGTAATGTTCGTACCAAGTTGGCCGAGTATGCATGCATATCAAAGGTGTCGAGATGATGATCGGCTGATGTGCCCCAATTGGAAAGCGGAAATTTGACTAAGATGTCCCAGTGGGCAATTGCTTTGCCAAATAATGTTGTTAGGCAAATAAAGTTGCCGAATACTGTGGCCAATGTTGCTGCATAAAGTTTGACAATGTATAAAGTTGACAAATAATGTTGTTTAGCCGAATAAAGTTGATGCACGGCCGAATAATGATCATAATGTTGAATTAATAATGGTGCCGAATAATCTTGCTGAGTAAATTTGATGCATTGCCGAGTAACTAGTGTCAAAACATCGATGTCCGTTTCATATATAATGTGATTTTGCCGAAAAGTTGGTCAGCTACACTTGGGTCGGTGATTGTGCTGATCTTTTGGTCAGCGATTTTTCTTAGCTTTGCGGTGTGTCGGCATCCCTTTGGATTTAGATTTGCTAAGAACTTGGTTAGCAATGGTTGCCAATTTATTGAAGTTGAGTTTCTTGTCCAACGTACAACGTATATTTTCCCCATTGCTTTTGAATAAGATTTGTTATTCGAAAGGAATAAAATTAACTTGGGCCAAAATTTTTGAGTATGCCAATAACAATTTGAAACGGATTCCGTGGAAAAGTGAGATCCATTGCGCTCAATTCTTGGAATAAAATCTGCATTTTTTTTTTTGGAGTTTAATTTGCAAATTTTGACCGTACGGATGGGCTGAAAATGTGTCAAATAGTTGGAAAGGACTATTGGATCGTTGTGATTGGAGTCCAGATGGCTTAGATTTAACTAAAATAAAATGAATAGTTCAGAACAACGAATTGCAACGTAACTGCGATGTACATGATGATTTCCCTTATGCTTGCTGGCTCTTCTTCTTCGACAAAACATTAGATTTTCTGGGCAAATTTGGATGGGTCCGTACGACTTCGTTTTAGCACCGATTTTGACGCGGTTTGTTGCGTTGGATTCGTCTCGATGAGTACGTAACATTGGGATGATCCAAACTTGATTTCGACAACTTTGAAAATTTTAGTTTTTTTGAAAATTTGGTCCGTTTCGCAAAGACTAGGGAACTTCAGTTACCTCTTGGCTCCTCAGATTGGTGGGTTTAGACTCCTTGAATTGACACAAATCCACTGGTATATTCAGATGTTGATTCCGGCTAGCCGAGATGCTTTTTCTATGCCGAGATAGTGTCGCCAGCAATCTTGTACTTCCGAGAAATCATGAGATTTTTGTTGAAGAGGACGATAAATTAATAATTGTAGTTGTTTCGAGAATGCCCAATGCTATTGATGTATGTGTGGCCGAGTAGGCTTGCCGAGTAAACAATTTTGGCCGAATACGAAGCTGAATAATGGTTCTGAAGCCGAGTCGTTATCATGATATGCCGAATAAGTTGTGAATTGAATGGATCTGCAGTGGCGAATATGCCGAATAAGTTGCCGAAGAAGCCAAATAAGTAGTCGAAGCCGAGTTGATAACATGCAGAGTAGCTATGGAGCTTTGGTCAGCCATGAGAGATAGTAAGTACTGAACCGAAAAAAAAGAAGAAGCAAGTAATAGGCCAACACATTAGCCAAACAATATGAGCCGTATAGATGGCCTCAGTGTGACTTCATTTTTTATTTTTATATTAACATGAGCATATTATTCAATTGCAGATCTATGAGTTGCCGAATATTATTCAACTGCAAATATATTAACATGTTATCGATTCAATTGTGTAAAAAAAAAAATCTTATTCGGCTCGGCTCATGAGCATGAGCATGAGTTGAAACAAAAAAAAAAAAAAGCTTCCATGAGTTGAGCATTTTAACTGCTTATTTGGCAACTTTTTATTCGGCATAAAAAACTTATCAATTTAATATACTAGTCGAGTCGGTACCATATTATTCTTATATTAACATGGGCATTGGTCCAAACATTTATACGGCTCATTTATACAAATTTTTTTTTTTTTTGGCATTAACATGAGCCGTATAGATTGGCTCGTACTGACGCAATTTATGGAGTAAAAAATGTTAAATTATTTGTGATAACAACTCATGGCCTTTATTTATGTCAATTTAGTCTAGAGAGAGAAAAAGTGAAGACTAACTGTTGTAGCATAGGTACACATGTATACATGTTAAGATTCAACTTCAAGATAATTCTAAAAACAAAGAATAAATAAATAAATATATAGACCATGCATGAATTTGACCGATAAACCCCGTTAGTAATGCCGAAAAGATGCAATCACCAACAAAAATATGAAACCCATTTTTAGAGTGAGAATGAAAGTGCAAAAATGCAAAAATAAATACAACGAATATGAGCCGACTACTCTGCTAGAGAGAATGTCGAGATTGATATGAAATAAATGTTTAGACCAAACCTAGGAGCATCAATATATATTGGACCAAATCTACGAGCAAAAATGTATATATATATATCTGTGTATATTTATATGCACAGCAAGATTGAAATTAGAAAAAATAAATAAATAACTTTAAACAAAAAGGGGAAGGATAGGATCAATCGTGGGTCTTGTTCTTAGTAATGTGAAATGATGATCTGAGCATGTGGAGTGTGGTGTTTGTCATCTCCATCGTTGAATTCTTGTAGACGTTTCCCACAGATGGCGCCAATTGTGAGACCATGAAATATCCTCTCACATGGATTATAGAGATCCAACGAAGAGATAAACTTTATCCTGGTAGACCTGCAAAGATGAGCATGATCGGCGCCACCCAACCGGGGTTGTCGATCGGAGGCACTCCGATGGTGAAGTCAGTCCCTTGATAAACATAATGAAGGTCTTGAAAATGTAGAGTCCTTGGTGTGTAGTGTAGAGAGAGATGACTTACCTCCTCTTCTAGGATGCCCCTCCTTTATATAGATGGGGGGTGTGATATTAGTTTGGGTTGGACCCATTGTAGGCCTTGTTTGGGTTAACCCCAATAAGCTGATATATATTTTTTTTCTGGTTCCCACAACCTCTCATACCTAACACTGAGAAGTGAAAGGAGGATCAAGCAGTACAGTGGTAGTCCAGATCCAAGGGTTATGTTCCCATCATGGCAGAGCCCATGACCGGTCAGCCATTTGGCAAGTTTTTAGGCGAGCCTCCAAAAAACCGTCTAGAAATAGGAGATGGCAAACACAGTGACTTAGGCGCACCAATGCAAATGCAAATACAAATGCAAATGCAAAGAAACATATAGGTGTAGATAACATTTCATATAATGAATTTCAAGTCAAGTTCTCTAATTTCCTCAGCAGAGTTGCCTGAAAACTGTTGCTCGAGTTTTTGTGCCCCCTTTCGGAAAACGAATAAAGCCAACAGTATCGGACTCCCGCGGTTCAGAATCTGATTCCACAAGTGCAATGTGACATAGATAAACATCAAAGAGTCCAAATTCGACAAATCTTTTGGAAAATCGATTTTGAATCAAATTGTCAAAAATAGACTGTTTTCCAAATACAGGGTTGCCACCTAAATATTTTTGAAAAATTTAAGAAACCCATGACTCGTGTCAAAGGCCATGTGTCCTTCATCACCAAGATTGTCTCAGCTCAGGAACTTAGGTACGAGAGGGGAAGGTCATGAATTGAGCACCGCCGCTTGCCCGATCAAAGATCGGCCTCTACAAATCATGATATGAAATCTTATTTACGTTATACGCCCTTGTTCCGATTATTAGACTAGCATTACTATGTGATGCACACGCACACAAGTACAGACTAACTTGCAAGAATTAGAACATTTGGCTCATGTTCGTTTGCAAAATTGTTTCGAATATGTACCACTTCAAAAAGTGATCGCATATAAACATTACTCAAATTATTCCAATTCAAGCAATTAGCCTTTATCCACAAGCATTCAAGCATTTTATCAATTAAGCACTTAGCCTCATGATGAATATGCTAGACATAGCAACAATCACACTTATGCAATTATTCTAAAGCAATAAAATGCTCACCTAATACTTCAAGGCAAGCCAAAAGAAAAAAGTTAGAAAAATGTGTGCTCTAACTAATGCAACATGACTAATACAACACATGCGATATGTAATTACTAGGCTCGGCTACTAATATGACATACGAATCAATTTGATAGCATGCAGTTTAAGCACCTTTTTCAAAGAAATGATTAAATGACAACGCAAGTTAGAATGATGTACCGAGCTTCGGTACATGCAAAACAAGTGGATGCAAATCATGAAAGATGCGAAAAGAAACATGATACCCTAAACTAACCATCATAAGAAATTAAATAAAAGGGAGAAAGATGTGGGGTTGGAAGACATACATATTATTACAAGTTTTGTGCCCTCATTCAGGAGGGTCCGAATAAACTAACTAGCGAAACTAATTAACTAGCTAGACAAACTGAATGAAGCTAACTATTTTAGCTAGTTATTACAACATCACAATTTACACTAATTAATTAATTACAAATTTCTAATTAGCTAACTAATTACTTACAACATGAAGTAACTAAATTAACTACTCTAATTACTTCTCCTCGGGAAACGAGGAATGCTCACATATGTGCGTACTTTCCATCCGAAAAAGCCACTATTCCTACTGCCAGACACCTCTGTTGAACAACAGAATACTTGCACTAATTTCCACCTCAGAACCAACTCTGCTCTGTTTCAACAAGTCACTGTTGGATTTTGCAAAGGTGGCCGGCAGGCTAGAAGTGGTCGCCAGCCGTCCCCAAATGGTGGCCTGCCGGCCATAAAAGGTGGCCTTCTAGCCACCGATGGCTGGTTTTTCCTACTGCAACAAAGAATAAATAGAGCAAGCATAGGGTATTCTCAAAGGTTGTTAGCACAACTTACCCCTCCTTATCATCAAACCGCTCAAATGAGTGGTAAAATTTGATTCACAAACCATCAATGAATGCAATTTCATTGCATGATGGCCTATGAACTAAAGGGTGCAAGTTTGATAAATACAACAAATAAGACTTTCAAACCCCCTTCCTATCATGGATTGATCAAGGGAAGTGATTGACAATGATTCTTGAACCGTTTACATCACTAACAAGTATGGAACGATTCATGACTCAAGGGTTCAATTAATGTCCGATTGAATCCTAACCAAGTTATTATTTTGCATTATTTTAGTCCCCAATTTTATTTCTCCATTTTAAGTTCCAACCATTCATTACTAAATTAAGTCCAAAGGTGAGCTTTAAGTCCTCTAATGGAAAGAACCATCAAACAAGAGTTGTTTTAGGCATGAGAGAGGTGTCATGTCGTTGGTAATGAACCCCCAATGGGATTAAACCATTAAACACAACAACCTCAATCTCAAGCTTAAACAAACACCCGATTTGAAACAACTTTCAAAGCGAATAAAATGCCAAGAAAAGAGGGAGGTTGCAAAGATGATTATAGGTGAAAATTAACATGGAAAACAAGAAATAAATACTATCAACTCAAATAGGTTGGTGGCCAAGGCCTAAACCACCAAGCCTATGAGGACCATTACACTACGAGAATACTATGCAAAGCATTAATGAAACTATCTCATAAAAATAGTCATAATATACACTAAAATAGTGGAGGAATTGAAGTGGACATAGCTAAAAAAACAAGCTAAAATAATGGAGCTTTTGAGCGAGTAAAAGCATAAAGAGGGGTGGCTAACCCCTCCATTTTTGGGTCCTCAAAACAACTAGCCTCTGAAAGCCTCTGAAAATTAGTGGTAAAAAGATCAAAAAATGTCGATGAAAAGCTTAGAGGACAAGGTTCAAAGAAGGGTGGTTAACCCCTCCACCTTTGGTAGCTTTAAACCACAAGTTTCAGCCCATAAAAATAGCTGAAAAATAGTTTAAAAATAGCAAGAAAATATAGGAAAGAAGTAGTGCAAATGAGCTAGTAGTTACACCTCTTGAAGAGGAATAATACTTTTGTTCACAAACCAACAAGTTCTCACTCTCAAGGCTGAAATTTGGACTCAATAATCTTAGCAAGGAGAGCTCCAATACTGGTTTATGAAGTGTAAAGAGAGAGTGTATAGGTTGCAAGATAGGGATAGAGAGAGAATTTCAACTTTTGATCCCTTTGGAAATTTTTGTAACCTCAAACCATGAGGGAAGGTCCCCTATATATAGAAAAACAGCCTCACAGGTTGAAAATATCCATATTGGAATAGCTGGAGCTTTTGGGGGACAGCTGGCAAAAAATATCTATGTTTTTCACAAGTGGTCAGCAGGCTAGAAATGGCGGCTTGCCGTTCGCAAGTATTGGCCTGCTGGCCACAAAAATCTACTTTCAGGCCTGACTTTAAATGGCCATATCTCCCTCATTTGGACTCTGCTTTAGGAGATTCTTAAGTCTAAATTGAAGCCCTAAAAGTCCACTTTCCAATGATGGTGGCCTCACAACTAAAGTCTAAGTGTGTAAAGAGATAGGCCTAATTTAGTGAAGGCTGTCCTGTTCTCTCTTAACGATTTCATGCCCAACTTCTTCTCTAACTAGTTTTCTTCCCTCTTCTTCAATTTTCTTCAACTCCAAACCACTAAATAAGATTTTTTTGAAGATTTTTCAAAGATTTCACCTCCCTTTCATTTATTTCCACTTTGTTCTTATTCGATTTACCGAAAAATGCAATTTTTAACGAAATGCGAGCTTCGGAACATCGTTGAAACATTTAGAAAATATTTTGAAAAAAAGGTTTTAAGGTCCAAAAAAGTTTCCCTCCAAAATAGTTTTTGTCCAAAATGGGGTGTAAGGTTGGGATTTTGAAGCTCTTCTTGCTAAAGAAATCGAACGTTTGTACAACATAACTTCCTTCAGTGAGTGATCAACCTGAGGCACCCAAGTCTTAAGGGTGGTCAAAAATGGAGTGTCTACAGTTATCCTTCTTTGACAGAGCTCAGAGTCATGAAATGGCATGAGAGAATGTCAAAGCCTGAAAACAAGCCATTTTGATAAGGCCGTAAGACTTGACCAAACAAACAAAATGCAGATGCAGCTGGTTGAACCCAAAGGTTGCCTATGTATCCCATTGCAAGGAATCAAACCAGCGTAGGTCAAGGGCAGGATGCAAATGACACATAATATGACAATGTAATGATATAAAATGTAAAGAAATAATCAAATCACAAGCAGTACAAAACCACACAAATACAATAAAGAGATGGAGATGCAAAATGAAACTACGTTTTATATAGAAAAGAAGTGGGCACAGCCAAAGGACGCCTAACATAGGCTAAGTGCCTACATCCTCAATACTAGACTTAGCACTGCATGGATGCTTACACATAACAGAATCATGTTTCAACGTGAAAGGGGTGCGAGCACATGCAAAACTATGTTTTTCACAGAAAGAGAAAGAGTAATTAAGTGGTATGACATAAGTGAGGAATGATCTGTTGGGGAAGGATGATAATCCTAAATGCTAAATGCAGCAAGACAAAGTACAATGCAATGGATGCAATGGATGAAGCGGCACAAGTCGAACTATATCTAACCTAGAAAAGATATGGACAGAAAAGATGTTGACACCCTCAATACTAGCCTCAGCATAGCATGGGTACTTACACATGACAGAACTATGTTTCAACGAACGAAATGTATGAGCACATGCCAAACTAAGCTTAACATGAAAATGATGCATGATGATAAAATGGTATGATATAATGAATGTAATAGATAATGTAGTAGATAAATAGGATGACATACTCCAACCACGTTGGAATCGTGATAGAAGGAAGAACAAATCCCAAATATGCTGAAATTGTGTGAGGTAGAGAACACTCTAACCACGCTGAAATTGTGAGAAGAGGAAGAATAAATCCCAAACACATTGAAATCATGTGAGGAAAGGAACACTCAAACCACACTAAAATTGTGAGAAGAGGTCCTAAGAAAAATTCCAAACACGCTGAAATTGTGTGAGGAAAGGAACAATCAAACCACGCTAAAATCGTGAGAAGAGGTCCTGATAAAACAGCTCAGGGGCGCGTTCCATGCGTCTTGAGATAAATTCCAAACACGCTAAAATTGTGTAAGGAAAGGTACACTCTAATCACACTGAAATCATTAGAGGAGGTCCCGAGAAAACCGCTCAAGGTTGCGTTCCACGCGTTTTGAGATAAATCCCAAAATGCTGAAATCGTGTGAGGAAAAGAACACTCCAACCACGCTGAAATCGTGAGAAGAGGCCCTAGAAAAGCCCTGGGGAACAACGATCCTAAACGCTGCTCAACGTAAAAAGATAAATGATATTAGATAACACAAGGTGTAAATAAATACAATAAGTTTGATGATATGATACATGTTACAAGCAATGTTGTGCATGATGTTTAGGGAATGCAATAAACAAGAAAAATTGTGCTTTAGAAAACACCTCATGGGGCGAGTGGCAATGAACCACTCTACTCTAACAGGGATCTCCCTTTTGTGTTTTTCGAACTTTTACCTTGTGTTCTTCAAACTCTTACCTTCAACTCACAGTACAAAGGTCCTCAAATGCTGACAGGAAGCGACATCTGCCTGTAGCAGTCACAGATGTCGCTTTTCTTCCTAATTATATTTACAACTTTTCCTATTCTTCAACGAGGTGACAGACTAGGTTGGCTCAGTATCCAGAATTGAGGCGCATACATGCTATCTCAATCTATGGGGCTGCCATACAGATTTCAAGCCGAGAATTCACCCCTGGGTATTCAAACCAGACTTTAGTCTCGAAAATTTCAAACCTTTGTGTTCTAGGCATCGCCATTCGAACTCTAGTTTCCACCGTCACAGTTGGTCTCTTAGGAACTCGTTGCAAACATAGCCAAGATGCCTCTGACAGGGAATTGTGTTCGAGGATAGTACTTTGATCGCCATTCTGGCTTGAAGTAAGCTTGAGCTTGCGCTTGAGGTAGAGGTACACTCATACTCCGAAGAAATGACAAGGCCTAAAAGGTGCCTCCGGAATGCACTCTCGAAAATTGCTGAAGTTGAAACAAACTCAAACGCTTCAATTTTTCCATTTTTCTTTTGCTTTGCAGTCCAGAACCTACGTAGCTTCAACTAGGTCCTTGTTCTATTGTTCTCTTTTTTGATTGGGGTTGGACCCTGTAGTTTACAAAAGAAAGAATCCTGTTTTGCACATCCTGTTGGGAATGGCACAGCACTCTGAGCACAAAACGATTTATTTTTGAAATTGAAACCAAGAATGAGTTCTCAACCGGGTATTAAGCCTACGACTAACCACAATCAAAATGACTCAACAGTGGAAAAGCAAAGCAAAACAATCTAAGCACATCTATTTCCACTCGAAATGACTCAAAACAAGAATCAAACCAACGAAAACAATAGGCACAACACTTAGATGCTGGCTTTTCATCGGCGAGAGACCTCTCGGTTCACGAGAAGCCCACTGCTTCTCTAGGTATTGTTTTTCACCCTTCTCATTTGTGATTCTCACATCACTTTAGCACTCAATCTCTTTTTTTTTTTCTTCTTAAAAGCCCTTTCCTCACTTTTTCTTTTAGCGCACATCTCTCTATTCTTTAATCTCTCTTATTTTTTATCCCTTCCCAGATGTGGTTGCTAGATAAGTTGAAAGTTGTGGACCCTTGCCCCTAGTACTCTACTAGATTCTCCTTCTTTCGCTCATAACAGACATGGGTTGACACTACCCTTGGCCAATTTGGGCATGATCAGACCCGTCTACATGAGGGAGTGGAATACCCTGCTCCATTTCCAGTTCGCGTTTCACACTTGGCTCGATACTCCACTGTTTGGAGGATGAAAGAGTGCTCGGCCCTCTGCTGCTAACTTCAGTTGTGGCCTTTCTCGTGAGTGCATTGATAATGGGAAAAGACAAAAAACCTGACTCAACAGTGCCCTAGTGTGGCTCGCCTTCTTCGCGCCCCCTTTCAGAAACTCGAAAAGAAGCCCTACAATTCGGACTCCTGCGGTTCTAAATCTAATCTCACAAGTGTAATGTGAAACTAATGATCACCAAAGAGTCTAAATTCGGCAAATCGTTTGGAAAATTGATTTCAAATCAAAATGCCAAAGTTGGACTTTCACTCATAACAGACATGGGTTGACACTACCCTTGGCCAATTTGGGCGTGATCAGACTCGTCTACATGAGGGAGTGGAATACCCTGCTCCATTTCCAGTTCGCGCTTCGCACTTGGCTCGATACTCCACTGTTTGGAGGATGAAAGAGTGCTCAGCCCTCTGCTGCTAACTTCAGTTGTGGCCTTTCTCGTGAGTGCATTGATAATGGGAAAAGACAGAAAACCTGACTCAACAGTGCCCTAGTGTGGCTCGCCTTCTTCGCGCCCCCTTTCAGAAACTCGAAAAGAAGCCCTACAGTTCAGACTCCTGCTGTTCTAAATCTAATCTCACAAGTGTAATGTGAAACTAATGATCACCAAAGAGTCTAAATTCGGCAAATCGTTTGGAAAATTGATTTCAAATCAAAATGCCAAAGTTGGATTGCTTTGCCTGATACAGAGTCGCCACCTAAATATTTTCTTTTTTGGAGAATTTTAGGAAACCCATGTCTCATGCCAAGGGCCACATGTGCGTCATCACCAAAGTTGCCTCAACTCGGAAACTTAGATACGAGAGAGGAAGGTCATGAATTGAGCGCCCGCGCTCGCTCGATCAAAGATCGGCCTCTACTAATCATGATATGATTTTTATAAACGTTATGTGCTCTTATTCCGGTTATTAAACTAGCATTACTATGTGATACGCACAAGCAAGTAGAGACTAGTTTGCTTAATTTGGAATAATTCAACTCATGTTTGTTCGCAAAAATGGTTTGAATTTGCCACCTCAAGTGGGCTTAAAGATTGCGAATTTCCCCCAAATATAGTGGGCTTAAAACATGATTTGCCACTCAAAAAAGTGGGCTTAAAATGTACATTTGTTGAATCGTTTCAATTCAAACAACAAGCCTTCATCCACAGGCATTCAAGCAGTTTAGCATTTAAGCACATAGACTCATGGCAAGCATGTTAATCATGGAAACATTCACAATCATGCAAATATGCTAAAGCAAAAAAACTCACCTAATACTGCAAGCCAAGAAAATATGAGTTAGAAAATAATGCATGATTCCTAACTATACAAGATGCCTAATGCAACACATACAATATGCAATTGATAGGCTCGGCTACTAATATGGCATATGAAGCAATTTAAACAACATGTGATTAAACACGTATTCAAATAAGATATTGAAATGTTAATACAGTTTGAATGATGCGTCGAGCCTCGGTGCATGCAAGATAAATGAATGGATGCAAGCATAAGGTATGCTAATTAAAACATGCTCCTAATCTAACCATCAAAAGTGATTAAATAAAAGGGAGAAAGACGTGGGGCTGGAAGACATACACACATGCACACACATTGATTACAACATTACGCCCTCGTGAAGGAGGGTTCGAATGAATAAAAGCTAACTAGCTAACTAGGCTAATTAAGCTAACTATTACAACACTTAAAAGGATTAACTAACTATTCTAAGCTAATTAAGTAAAACAAATAAATAATTAACTATCTAAGTTAATTAAATATTACAAACCAACCTAATTAGCTAAATACTTAACTAATTAATTACAAAGCAACTAAGCTAATTAATTACAACATGAACTAATTAACTAATCTACTTGAATAATTACATCACTTGAAAGCATTAGCTACAATTAATTAACTGAGAAAATTAACTAAAAGGCCACGAGAAACGAGGGATGCATGCATGCTCGATTCTTCACCTGAAAGGCCACTATTTTGCTATTGCAAGCCTCTGTTGCACAAAAGCACTTACGCTCTCCTTGTCTTGATCAACTTTGTTTTGTCTCAGGAGCACACTGTTGAATTTGCATTGGTGGCCAACAGGGGGGTCGGTCGGCTACTGATGGTCGGTCGGCCAACAATGGTGGCTGGTCGGCTACTGGTGGTGGACATGATCTGACTTGCCCAGAGGAGGGGGTAGAATACTCGATTTCATTCCCCATCCAAGGTTCACATTTGGCTAGGTACCTTACTGCTTGGAGGACAAGTGAACTTCTGGCTCCTGCCCCTAGTTTCAATTGTGCAGTTTCTGGTGAGTGCCTGACTTGGCTGAAAATGAGGCACAATCCAGGCCCACTTTGGGATCAGAGGCTTCCACAAGCACAAGCGGGGGACGCAGGAGCACCTGACTTAGCTATGCTGCAAATTTATTTGCTTTGATCTTTACTTTTCAAGTTTTATGAATGAAATAAAAGCAGCTTTGATTTGTATTGAGAGTTGGAAAACTTTATATCGAAATCAATAAAATTAAAGTTGTGAGAATTGAAATTTTTCCTTTTGGTCCAAAAATGGTCTAAGTTGTAGAAGTTAAATTTGAGCAAAAATCAACTTTTATTAAAACTTTTCAAAACCATTTTCGATAAGGATCATAACTTGACACACACAGAATGTATCCTCGAGATGTACAACCCTAGATCCGAAGAAAACAAATTGTCCCTTGATTGAATAACACTGGTCAACACTGTAACCAGTTCTTAGAGAGGATCACAATCAAACATTCAAATAAAGGATGACCTGATCAATACGTGGACAGGACAGTTGAGTTGGAGGTGTTTATGGCCGAACTTTAGAATGAAGTTGTCTACGTATCCCAAAGATGGGAATCAGGCCTTACGTAGTTCCTTTTGCGCTCTAACTTTTGCCAATGCCGCCCTTTAGGTTTTTCAACCTTGCGAGCTTATTTTTTCTTTATTTCCAATTTTTTTATGCTCTAACTTTTGCCTAGGTCGCCCTTTCGGGTTTTTAGTCTAGCGAGCCTCTTAGGGATAATATTTCTTCAACTTGTCCATGTTGATCGGTTGGGAATATTTCAGGCCATCCAGGTCCCTGAGAATAATAGCTCCACCCGACCAGATAGTTTTAATGATATAAGGACCAGTCCAATTGGGTCTGAACTTGCCCCTAGGGTCATGGATGGGAGCTCGGTTGTCTTTCAGCACCAAATCCCCTTTCTTGAGAATCCGAGACTTAATCTTCTTGTTAAAAGCCCTGACAATCCTACATTGATAACCCTGAACATGGTACAGTGTTTTCAGCCTTCTCACATCAAACAGCATCAGTTCTTCAAACCTGCTCTGCTGCCAGTCTACCTCTACTATCTGACATTCAGCCATGACTCGTAATGATGGAACTTCTATTTCAATCGGCAGAATAGCTTCCATTCCATAAACAAGGGAGTAAGGAGTTTCCCTAGTAGACGTCTGAATTGAAGTCCTAAAACCCCAGAGTGCAAATGGCAATTTGTCTGGCCAGTCCTTGTAAGTATTAACCATTTTCTGCTACATAGGCTTGATGTTCTTGTTGGCAGCCTCAATAGCTATGTTGGTTTGTAGCCGGTATGTGGATGACTTATGAAAAGCCATGTTGTATTTTTCCAACAAGCCAATTACTTCTTTCTTGAAATGGGCGCCGTTATCTTAAATGATCTCATTCGGGACTCCATAGCGGCAAATGATATTGTTGCAGATGAACTTAGCCATGCCCTGCTTTCAACACTGCATAAGACTAAGGTTCCACCCACTTTGTAAAGTATTCAATTGCCACCGGAATGTATTCATGCCCATTTGACCCTTTCGGTGTAACTGTGCCAATGACGTCGATTCCCCAGACTAAGAAAGGCCATGTTGAAGTCATGTTGCATAGCTTCAACGGCGTAATATTCATGCGATTGGCATGAATCTGGCATTTGTGGCATCACCAAACAAAACTGATACAATCCACCTCTATGGTAGACCAGTAGTAACCTTGGCTGAGAATCTTCCGGGCAAATATCACTCTGTTCATGTGCGCTCCACACTCTTTGCCATGGATGGCCTCCATTAGGCGTTTTGATTCCTTTGCGTCGACACACAATTTGTGTATTCCTAGATGACCCCTCTTGTACAGTTTACATCCGCAGATGATAAATTGAACGACCATCCACTGTATTGCCCTCTTATCTTTGGCATTCGCCCTTGGTGGATAAACTCATTTTCCAAGAAGTTGCAGATATCATAAAACCAAGGGTTTTGATCTTGCACTTCATTTATTGCGGTGATAGGCTCATCGGGCGGTGTATATCTCTACTCAATAATCAGATGCATCTGGACTCCAAACGGGGTGTCTATCATGGAAGATAGAGTTCATAAGGCGTCAGTGAACCTGTTGTTCTCTCTTAGTAGATGGATTAAGGTTAGCTTCTCAAACCTAGGAATCAGAACATCTAGGGTTTGGTAATAGATCTTCATCTTTTCTACTTTGACCTTCCAATCTCATTTTACTTAAGACGCAACTAGGTTTGAGTCCCCAATGATGTCCAACCTTTTTGCCCCTAGTTCCAGGGCAGCTTCCAAAGCAGCGATACACGTCCCATATTCTACTTCATTATTAGATACCTTGAACCAGAGTTTGAAGGCTAGGGGTATGTGGAAATTGTCGGGTGCTATCAGCAACATACCTATCCCATACCCATACTGGTTAGACGCTCCGTTAAAGTACATTGTCCAAATCTCTGCCTCGACTTGCAGATTAGCTTCATTTGGGAACATTTATTCTACTGCTTTATCCCCTTCCACTGGGTGATCTACCAGGAACTCCGCTACAGCTCTCCCCTTGACAGACTTGCGAGTAACATACTTCAGATCAAATTCGAAGAGAAGGAGCAACCAATGAGCTAGCCTACCCGTAAGTGCTGGTTTCTCAAAAAGATATTTGATGGGATCTAATCTTGGAATCAGAATTACGAAGTGAGCTAATAGGTAGTGCCTCAACTTCCTGGTAGCCCATACCAAGGCTAGGCAAGCTTTCTCTAGCGAGATCAAATCTCAAAGAGATATTTGATGGGTTCTAATCTAGCATTTTTTTACTCAAGTAATAATGGCTTTCTCCACCCTATCCTCAGTTTCCTAGGCAAGCATGCATCCTATCGTTGTGTCTGTTACTAACAGATACAAAATCAAAGGCTTCCCTGGCTTTGGCGGTGACAACACGGGCGGATTCTAAAGGTACTGCTTGATCTACTCAAAAGTGAATTGACATCGATCATTCCATCAGAACTTCTTTCCTTTCTTTAGGAGACCAAATAGTGGTTCACAAGTCAAGGTTAATTTAGAAATAAACCATGTGATATCTTTGTTCCTTAATATGTTAATTGGTCCTTAAAATGAGTATGATTATGTGTTTAATATGATTTTGTGTGCAAGTATGTGAAAATATGTGGTTTTGAATTTCTATCTGTTTACCGTAGGAATATCTGTTTGATTATCTGCTTTCAAAATTAAATTGAAGGCCTTAACGGCCATCGAAATCAAATTGATTGCGCCATTGTGATTGGCATAATTTTTAGAGCCTACGGTGAAGTTTAATTGAAAATTTGATTCAGACCAGATTAAGTTGATTAAATTGGAGAATTAGTACCCAATTATTTATTATTACTATATTGGACTTAGTGGGATTAGTTGTATTGAGTCACTACACCCTCAAATTCCCTCTTTTAGTTTATTTTGGCTGATCATAAACTCAAAGAAAAGAAGATAGGGCCGGCCATAGAGGGAGAGAGTGTAGGAGATTGAAGTTTTGGTCTTGAGGCTTGGAGATTTTGGAAGATTACTCAAGAATTTGCTATAGATTGGAAGAATTGAGCCTCTAGGTAAGTAAATCCATGAGCTCAATGTGTAATTTTGTGTATTCAAGGTGGATTAATGATCAAGAGTAAGGATTGAAGTGGAATTGAGTTGTTTATGTTGAATTGAAGGTCAATGTATGCATGCATGTATATAATTGTCTTGAATTTGCATAATTGAGCTTGAATTACATGACTCATGTTAAATCTTGGTTGAAATCCATGTATTTGACCATCTTTTCATCATATGGGGTGAGAATGAGGGTTATATGTCACATGCATGTACAATCCATGGGAGTAGAAGCTTTGAATGCATGAAGTTGTTATGTTAGTGATGAATTTGGTGGAAAATGAGCCATGCATGGATTTGATTTATGAAATTGAGCTTCAAAATGTTGTAATTTAGTGTTTGTATCATGTTAGCACAAAGTCCGGATACTTTTCTCGGACTTCCAATTCCCGCTCCCACGTCGCTTATTCGACCCTGTGATGTTTCCACAATACCTTTACCAAAGGAATTGTCTTGCCTCGCAAGACTTGGTCCCAGGTATCCAAGACTCACATCGGTCTCTCCTCATATAAGGCATCTTCATCTACCTCTAAGTCGGTCCAATCCAACACATGCGATAGATCTGACTCATACTTCCGAAGTATGCTAATATGAAACACATCATAAACCCCAGAAAGCTGCGGCCGCAACGCCAAACGGTAAGCTACCTCTCTAACCCGCTCAAGGATCTCAAAAGGTCCAATAAATAAAGGGGACAACTTCTCACTCTTCCCAAACCTCATCAAGCCTTGCCTAGGTGATATCTTTAGAAAGATATGATTTCCTACCTCAAAAGACAAAGTTCACCTCCTACGGTCAGCATAACTTTTCTGACGACTCTGAGCCATAACTAACAGCTTACAGATAAGTACCACTTTCTCCGTTGTTTCCCGAACCAACTTTGGACCCAACAAAGGTGCATCACCCACCTCAGCCTAACACACAGGGGACCTACACAGTGGCTATGTAAGGCTTCAAATGGTGCCATGCCAAT